>JBBMKE010000007.1:7247375-7278465 GCA_037834125.1 Lippia alba
AATTTCCAAACATTTCAAGACTTTGGTTTTATGACAACTAGTTATTGAGTTAAGAATCATGGCATATAGTCAAGGGCGCAATAGATACTGACTCGCCCAGTATCAGCTTAGAACAATTGCTTATTACTTATTAGCAAAGATACATTGTAATCTTTTGAAAAACAAGAGGTATTAATTATTACGTAGGCATACAGACACGATACAATACAAATATTACGATACATATTCTTTCCATAATTTCCAATATGAGAAGTATCGGCACGATACAACAAAATGATATTTTTACAAGTGTTCGTACATCATAAGTATTAGCATCACAATTACTGTGCAAACCATCAATGTTTAGAAGCACGACATACATGGAGGGCAAAATTCTTTCTTCTCTATTAACAATTTCCTAAAAATAAAAACCATCTTTACATCTCACTATTACAATTTACAGACACCATACATATGTGCTACTACTCTTATGTGAAATTCTCAGACAACATAAACCACTCCAACCTCAAGCAAGCAAGGAGGTATATTGACAGCCACATCAGGTCTCCTTCAGTTCTTTCTAAGTACACTGTATCCGTAATCAACACCCAACCTCTTCAACAGAGATGAACCCCGTCTCGTCCTAACATGCGCGTTCCCGAGCACGAAGGTCAGCCACAATTCTCGAGCTTCATACAGATCAGACGGCTCTTCCTGCAACTCCAAATCCACCTCCACTCCCTCGGGCTCCTCTTCAGGGACCACTAACGTCCCCATCACGGCCAGCTTGCACTCATCCGGAGCGCTAGATCTCGGCCCTTCATCGCATTTCCTGACCCAGTCACATCTGATGAAGTCAACAAGCCTACTGATCAGCTAGGATTCAAACGAATGAGCATCCCGGCTCACATCTCTATAACCATGGCGAATGATGCACCTATATGAACGGTGGGCTCTTGGCCCAACATGGCCCACGAGATAACTCTCGTATGTGGGGACGTGCGGTACGGGACGTATTTTATACATACGAATACGAGTATCTGGTGGAACGCGGGGAGTTTTGACAGGAAAGTGGTGAAATTAGCGGGAATGCCGGAGGTGAGATCAGTGAACACGAGCCCGATTCCTGGGACCCGCGCTACGCCCGAAGTGAGGCCCGAGCCCAGTAACCATTCTAGTGAGAGTTTGTTGTCGAGGTCGTACTCGTATTTCTTGATGGTTGTGTAGTGCCAAATGTACATGATTGTGACGAGGAACAGAGAGAGTAGGATTGGAAGCCATGCACCTTGGAGGAACTTGAGTGCGGTAATCGAGAGGTATACGGATTCAATGGATCCGAAGAAGAGTAGGAAAATTAAGGCAAGCAGTGTGGGTTTGTGCCAGCAAAGTATGATTACTACGGAAGTGAGGAAAGTGGTCACCAGCATCACTGCAATTACAGCCAACCCTGCACAACCAAGATCATTGTATGTATAGTACGACAAAGGGATAATTACACGACAAATCCTGAGGTTTGGCGTGATCACACAAACTTCCCCCTGAGGTTCGAGAGATTACAAAAATTCTCTTGGTACACCCTGAGGTTTGGCCTAACGCGTACCATTGTAGTCAAAAAGCTTTTATTCAAATATTGATTAGTGTCAAGAACAAAATAGGGTATTCATAAAAACTTAGAGATTACGTCATCAAAATTCATAGATCAACATGTAATGTGATTCCTTGAATGGATGCTATTATATAGTCAAAATTTTAAATTCAAATATGGTGTCAACAGGGGTTGGTCTAAGTAGTTTTCACCAAGGCAATGACCCAAGTTGGAATCGCAAGTGGAGGTGTGTGTGTTATTAAAAAAAAAAAATCAAATGTTGGTCAGTAGGTTTCAAGAGTAAATTGTTCATAAAAAAGTAAATTAGTGATAACTTCTTCGATCCACACGTAATGTAAATTCCTTGTTGGCAGTTCTCAGAATTTCAGGCCTCAAGGTATATGCCAGGGGAAGTATCTATAATTTCTCAAACCTCAGGGGATGTTTGTGTAGTTAGGTCAAACCTCAGGGTATGGCGGTGGAATTGTCCCGAATAAAAAAACAAAAAGTCAGTCGTACCTGCTGCATTTCCCATGCGCATTATGTCCCTGAATCCAATAGTCACAGCAATGCAGAGGATCATGAGGATCCAGTTTATCTCAGGTATGTAAATCTGACCATGTATATTTTCAGAGGTGCGAACAACTTTGACTCTCGGAAAACAACCATGGGATTGGCTTTGGTTTATTATTGAAAACGTACCACTGATGATCGACTGACTCCCCACAACAGAAGCAAGAACTGCCACAATAAGCATTGGCCACCTCAAACTTTCTGTCAAACAAAAACACATAATGAAACCTGAACATAGGATTCTCCCTTTGCAGAATTTAAGGTGAATATGTTGTTGTACCTGGAACGGAGACATAAAAGTCTGTCCTGTGAATCGTACGATGATGCTTAGATAAGTAAGCCGCTTCGCCCATGTATGCTAATATCACAGATGGATAAACCAGAAAGGTGAATGCTATCTGCAAAAGTTTATAACTTAAAACCATATATGGATTAGGCAATCTTTCAACACCAGGAATTGGATTATTTGAAATTTAACCTGAATCGCCGTGTATGAGAAATGTCCAAGATCAGCAAACATTGCTTCCGTGCCTGCAGAACAGAAATCTGAGTGCTCATGTTTGGAGAAACTACCGTTGTACCAAGTTGAAGTAGTCAAAGTGAGGAGTATTTCGAAAACAAGTAGAGAACCACTTTTGTTACTCCAAAGTTGTAAACAAACGTCCACTTATTTACAAAAATAATCCAGAAGCTAGAAGCTGAAGCTTAAAGTAGGTACTTGGTCGCGTCCGGCTTCTAGCTTATTAACTTTTCCCTAACACTCTAAAAGTGCTGAAAAAAGATGAATGCACAAAAATCTTCTCTTTTTTTTCTTTATTATTATTTTTTTTTTTTTAAGACACTGACTATACCTGTTATGCACAAAAGAACTCCAACCAAATACAACCATCCGCGTGTCCTAGTCTTACTGAAAAATTTTATCATATAATGTGGAGAAAGCGCTTCATAAACACGTGGATTCCAGTGGATAATATTGTACAGTCCAATAGCACTTAGGCACAACAGCCAAACCAGCACAATGGGTGCGAAACAGAAACCAATACGATGCGTGCCATAGTGTTGTAAAGCAAATAAGCAGACTAATATGAAGCAAGAAATGGGAACCACTGTATCTGTGTGACATGAAATAAAGCAAAAATTATGTCGAGAAAAATGGAAAGGTAATTTAAAGGACATGAATATTTGGAGAAGAAGCTCACATTGATGGTAATCTGGAGATATTGATAACTCAACACCAGAAACAGCAGCAAAAACTGCAGTAAATTGTCACATATTATTTATCAGAAAAATTAAGATCAGTTGCCAAAATAGTACGCAGAATCTAATCTAAGCCAAGATTATTAATTATGAAAATTAATTATTACGGATAATTAATTGGCATACCCGCGAAGCATTTAATCTAATTACACAAACTTCCCTTAACATTTGAGAATTTACAGAAACTTCCCCTTACATACCCCAAAATTGTCCAACACTTGCTATTATGGCCATGAATTTAAAATCAAATATTTATTAGTTAGTCAAGGGAGAAAAAGTAGGGTATTCTTAAAAAAGAGATTTCATCTATCAAGATATAATATAATTTCTTTGATACTAGAAGTTTCTTTTCGTAAAACCTCAGGGAAGGTCCAGTAATTTTTTCAAACCTCACAGGAAGCATCTATAATTTTAAACGACGGGGTATGTCAATGAATTATCCCTAATTATTAACCGACCAGATATTGCCGGAGTAAGTAATCCATCTCCAATGACCATGCATGTTCCCAGCAAAACCAATATCAATAAAGCTGTGTGCAAGAATCTGTGCTTCTCAAGGACTTTTTTCAGCCAACAACTTCTGGAAGAGCGATTAAGCTTATATGTGGAAAGTGATTCGTCAGCAGCTTGTTTGTTTGGAAGAAGGCTAACTTTAGCATGTCTGCATATAAGGGAATAAAGAGCAAAAGTACCACCTGCCAAAAAAAAACATGCATACAAAGAATTTCATTTACATGGACAAATTACAAGCATATATTAAGCGAGTCCCATTTAGACACATACCCTCTCCATTGTCGTCGGCTCGAAGCACAATAAATACATATTTAAAAAGAGGAATCAGAGTTAAAGTCCAGAAAACTGAAGATAGAACTCCAAAAATGTCGTCATTTGTTTCTGGGCGATGATGAATGTCGTCTGCAAAAGCACATGTGTAAACATAGAGAGGGGAAACGCTGAGGTCTCCATACACCACACCTAGGCTTTGGTAAGCTAATAACAGATTTGTTCGCCATGAGTCCTTCTGAAATTTAGTTCAAAGTAACATAAGAATGAAGCCCAGTAAAGAACTCAAGACTTTAAATGAAACAAACCTTACAAGTGCTCTAACATTTTCCAAAATCAAGATCCATAAACCTCGCTTAAAGCATCTAAAAGCATAAATAATACAGAAATGAACAAAGGAAAGCAACAGCTTACTAACAGAAAACTCAAGCTATAACAAACATAGAACATGTCAACTAAAAACTCCAATATTTTTGCCTAATTCTTACTAAGGTCTTTCGCATACTGATATTAATCTGCACAATGCAAGAAACCCAAAAAAGAAGCCAACATGAACTCTAATTTGTCAAAATCATACATAAATTTGAGTCCCAAATAATGGAAACTCATTAAATTCCTTCAGCATTTCATTTCCTTTCCTTTTAGTCTCACAACAAGGGGAAGTTCATGAACTCCCACTCAAAGTTTGAACAACAATAAGCAAAAAAAAAAAAAAAAAGCTGAAATTTCAGATAAATATTGATGAAATGAACACAAAATCTCAACAGTTACATCACACAATGTCAATGTGGGCAAAACAACGTAAACCAAAACAAAAATAATATCTATGATAAATTTACCAGGGAACAATAAGAGACATACCAATTTCATTTCAAGAAAGCCAAATTCACTTGATCAAAAACGAGCTGCACTACCAAATCAGTCACAAAGGTGGCGACTTTAAGCGCCATGAAACCCCAACCGCATTCCACAGACCAACACAAACACATTCGCAGAAAACCCACAAACTATACGTGTTTCCCTGCTTGTTTCACCTCATTCATCAAAATAAGAAACAAAAAAGACAATTTCTTTCGCCCATCAATGACATGATGACAAATTCTCGACTTCACCATTCAAAACGTGGGATTAAATCAAAATGCACGTCTGGGTAAGAACAACACGAAGGTCGGCTTCATTACGGAGAAGATCGTATCCAATTCAGAGCAGAGATCATAAAAAATCAAAAGGGTTCCCAAGAAACATCCTCAAAATGCCATTCGCCGCAAGAAATTGTGGAGATATTTCATGTGTATGTCGATGTGATCGTGAGTTTACGGATACTGGGATATTTCGGAATTGTGGCGATAAGGAAGGGATCTGATATAAGGTTGTTGCATTGATTCATTTGGGGAAAAAATTCTAGGTTTGTGAATGGTGATTAAATTAGTAATTTGATGCGAGGCTTGATTATGGGGGACGTGTTTGTTTCTCCATTTCCGACCGTTTCCTCAACTTTTTCTAATTAGTTTGTGTCTGAAACTTTAATAGGAAACGTGTATTGTAGTATAAAATAAGAAATTAACTTAGATGCATATTCAGGTGGTAGATTAGAATAAAGTTTAGTTACAAGCAAAATCAAGTATTTTATTACATCTCCGCACATTCTATATTCCATAATTACAATTCATATAAAAACATTACCAATTTATCTTTAAGTGTTTTAGAAATTACAAATTATAAATTACCTTGTTCAATTATGGTTTAGCTGATTTTGTAAAATGAACTAACTTGACTTGGTTAAATCCGACATGGACACATGGCAAGCAACCACGGACGTTGACATGTCACCCAACCCGGATTAGGGGTCGATTCGATTACAAGCCAACAGGCAGAAGGGTGAGATCGATCACTCCCGTCGAAGGCTATATTGACCTACACCCACCTGCCAACCCCTGGAGTAAGCCCATCTGAGACGACCTTTGAAACATCGACCCTCCTGGGTATATCGACCCCGTGTAATCCACACACGTCATGGAGGTCATTGTCAAGAGTCGCCATCCTCTGTGGACAACCTTTGGAAAAAGTCTGCAAAGCGGATTGTACAAGGATGTACTGTTCTCTTACGGCGGACGCTGCATTTAATGCACCCCCACTGCATGAACAGGTGTCCCACACATCCCAAGACCTATAAATATACCCAAAATTCAAGGCATCGGTAAGTAGGGATGCAAACAAGCCGAGCCTAAGCCCTTTTCTTCTGGGCTCATGGCTCGCGAGCTAGCTCACGAGCCATTATATTTAAATAAAAAATAATATATTAATTTATATATATATAAATACTTAATTAATATATAATATTTTATATATAATATATTTATTATATATTTGTATATATATTAGATTAATATATATAAAAATATATTTAATAATTTAAAAAATGAATTTTTAATTAAAAATATTATATTTTTTCCGAGCCTCGAGCCGAGCCGAGCCCGAGCCCGAGCCAGGAAAAAATGCTTGGCTCATTTACATGCCTAGCTTGAGCCATCTCCTATTTATAGTTTTAAGAGGGAGGGCATTTTCGTCTCAAATTAATGACTTCAAAGATCAAACTTTTAATTCATATTAAACTCGACCTTGAGTTAGATGAAAATACAATCAAACCTACTAATTTATAAAGTCAGTAATACAAGCTTTTAGTGGAATATCCATATATGTTAATGTTAATGAAGTCTACAGCCAATCATAATACAATTTTTTTTTTTGACCAAAAAAAAAGAGAGACGACATTAAATTCATGTTAATAAATATAAAAATGACTTTTTATTCTAAAACGACGTAAGTTAAGGTAAAAGATGAAAGTATTAATATACGCATTCTTCAGAAAACTCCATTTGCATGTTATTTTAAAAAATGGATTTCGTGTCAATTAAATATCATGGAACTTTCGCCGCAATCAGATAAAACTGATTACTAAAAAGAGAACATTATATTGCCCTTATTTTATGGTCGTTTTGCCACCTTTAATTTTAAATTCAACCAAGAAATTAAACAAATTAATTTATCTCTAATGTACAAATATTTTAAAAATGTAATTTTATAATATCATATTGTGTCGAAGATTTGTATCGATTATTATATTTGACATTTCTCACATAAATATTTATTTGTTTTAAAAAAAATATCATGTTGTGTTTGTACGATTCTGTTCCGATATATTAATTCTATATCCTAGTAATAGTATATTAATGACTAACAACATGCAAGCAGTGTTTTCAAAACCGGATCGGATCGGCCGGTCCGACCGGTTCAACTGGTGATCGGTGCCTCGTCCGGTCCGGCACGCCCTATAAAATTATCGGATCGGATAAGAACCGGCAATTTTTGCCTGGAAAACCTGGCCGGATCGCCGGTTCTTGGAAATAACATTTTTTTTTCCCTCCTGATTTTTCTTCACAGGTTTTCCGATCTTTTTCCCCCTGAAATTCCCTTTTTCCCTTTTGAAAGAGATTAGATCTGAGACTGCAAAATAGTAATTGAAATCCATCCTTTACAAACCGTAAACGTATGGTCTGATGTAGAGCCGCGGCAGAAAAGAAGGTGGTGAAAAATTGCTGCAGTCTTCTTTTTGGGTTGCTACATAGAGTTATGAAGATTTGGAGAAGACAGAGATGATGAAGACGTTTCAACTCCGGAAAAACAAGAATGAAAAGTTTGTTGGGGTCAGAATTACGGCGCATTTAGTTAATAAGATTTGTAGGGTTTTAATTAATTTCCCTTTTTAACCCCGTCTTCCCCTTTTTATTGTGGGTAACTTATTTTTTCTTCTTTTTTCCTTTTTTTTACAACTTTTTTCGAGTATATATAATATTGTTTCATTTTTTTAACTTTTCAGGGATGTTTTAGGATTTTGGTGGATATATAATAATATATTAGATAAATAAAGTTAAGCTTGCATTTTTAAATGTCTAGAAATTTGTTGAAATTTGTACGAAAAAATCAAATTTTCTTCAAATATTTAGATTTTAAATATGATTTAGGATTTTATAGTATTATATAAATATACATATATTTAATAAAATAATAATAATAATTTATTTATAACGTCATACCGGTTGGACTAGTGATTTAACCGGTCGAACCGATCCGATCAGTAACCAATAAGGCTATTGGTTCACCCACCGGTCCGTTTTTTAAAACATTGCATGCAAGTATGAACTCATGACTTTAACCCCCCGTGGCCCGTAGTAGACCAGTTGTTTCAATGAGAATATAATAATCGCATAGACTTGGGTGATTGACTATAATTAGTCAAAGGTAGTTTAAATTTGTAATGCATTATAATTGAAATTATGTGGCTATCTTAAGGAAATGAGGACTTGGCCAAATTTGTTTGACTATAAAATAGATAAATCCTGCCGTATAATCAAACCAGATAATACAACCTACATGGTAAGAATCTGAATGACGCAAATCAAAACTGCAATGAACGAACACAAATTGTAATTTTCGACAGCAAATAAACTACGTAGTTAGCCTCACACCGAATAAACTTAATTTACGAATTAACTCCACCCACAAGCTTATATAAGACATAAGCATTACAAAGAATTCTATGTTACAAAACTGAGTTAATAAAACCCAGTGTTAGCACAAAATTAGCTCACTACCCCCCAAGATTATTTTTTAATATTTTAAATCTATTTTTCCGTAATTACCACAATAATTGACTCTTTATTATGTTTCGTAAGAACAACTAAATTCAAATTAAGATGCTGAGAATGTATGGAAAAAAATTTTGAAAAAGATGAAAGAAAGAAAATTCTAAAAATTTAAGGTTAAATGAAAAATAATATCACTACTGTATTTAAAAAATCAATAAAGGAGAGTAAAAATGATAATTCACATTAAAAAAACACATATTCAACCGTATTTACGGCGCGTGTAACTCAAACAGTTAATTTAAGGTTTTTTTATGCAATAATTTATAAAACACAAGGTTCGTCAAACTAATTTTTATAACATAGAGTTTTTCGTGACATTTATTGCTAACATAGGGGTTTTCCACGATGATCTATATAAATCTCCTTATAATACTTTTATTCGTATTTTATTAATTGGGGATAATTATATGATTACATATTATAAATCATAATTTGTGGTGTAAATATTCTGTCGTTTTATAGTCTAAATGTGTAGTTTCTTTATACATGTATGTATCGTGCACCTTTTTTCATTCAAGCTAATACAACAATACAGAATTCTTTCCCCAAACTATGGCATCCTCTATAGACAACACGATTTGTTAAAATCTTTTTCTTTTATAGATCTAATGAAATCATTTATTGGAGAAAGCAGAAGTGGCATCCTCTATTGTTAAAATACAGAATTCTTTCCCCAAAACTATGACATCCTCTATTGTTATCTCCTATCTGATACTTATCTCCTCCAGAAAACCTTAAATATCTCATGTTATCTAATAGTTATCACCAAACTTTATTACCTCTTCACTCATAATGCAAAGAATAAAATTAGAGGTTAATAAGGCAAAAATAGTCTAATATCTAATTATTTATAGAAGTGCATGTTGGGTTTTCGGTTTCATCGCCTAAAAAACCCTCACAATAATTATATCAATAATTGTTAGTTAGAGATAATTACGTAAATATATGTTATAAATTATTAATTTAAATATATTTAAAAATTACGTATTAGAATTAAATAAAACTCTTGGTAGAATTAAAATTTCTCCAACTTACCCAAAAAAGATATATAATTCAACAAGAACTGTTTTAAGATTAATATATTGATTAATTGTATTCGAGTTTTATAATATAAATTGTTTATTTTTTAAATATAAGGCCTATAATTTAAAATGTTATAATAAGATATACCTAATGAATTGGAAAACCACAAATTGATTCACTTTATAAATTTTAATAAATTTTTGTAATTATGTAAAATAATTATTTAAATTGAATGAGTTACGCAAGATCACTTTCACTAAATCAATCCTAATGTAATTCCAATTATATAAGTTCTTAGTTCTAATTATCTAAGAACATAAGTTTTCTTAAATTATAATCATATTATAATTCTATAAACTTATCTTTTAAAATAATAATATAATTGAATGATTTACATACATTTTTTTTAATAAATTAATTAATCATAATATAATATTTTTTAACTACTACTTATATAATTGTAATTATCTAAAAACTAACCATATAATCTTCCATTAGTTTATGTAATAAAATATAATTATATACGTAAAAGTACCAATAGCATTTTTAACTTTTAACGACTTAGTATACATAATTTAGAATTGCAAGTCGTCAGACCAAAGTTGTTTTAAATTAAGAATCATAAGGAAAAATAAGATATAATCTAATTTTACAAATAATTTTTAGGAAAAATTACATCCAACTACCCTGTATTTAGGCTTAATTACAAGCCAGTCCATATTCTTTTAAATATTACAATATAGTCCATATATTTCTTGTTTTCATTAAATCCACTAACGAAATTTGTAAAAGCACACTTATATTTCAAATGCTTTTATGAGTGTTACATTTAATATATGACCAAAAATGCAAAATCATCCCTAAAAGTATAAAAAATTAGTCCGAATTACAAATATTAATAAAAGTTAGGGACTAAAATGTAATTTTTAAACAATCATGGACTACGTTGTAATTAGGCCTAAATGCAAGGTAGTTTGATGTAATTTTCCCTTTAAAATAAGGTGTTTCCCAATTAAGGACTCTCTAGGTAATATATTTATAATATAAGTGGCAGTAAGTATAGCATCTCCCCAAAAACCAATAGGAAGATTGGACTGAAACATTAAAGATCTAGCAATTTGCAACAAATGCTTATGCTTTATCTCAACTACTCCATTTTGCTGAGGAGTATAAGCACAAGATGTCTGATGCAAAATACCTTCTCTTTTAAAAAGATCAGAACACTCATGATTGACAAATTCCTTACCATTGTCACTTCTAACAATTTTTATAACAACATTATACTGATTCTTAATGTAAACCAAAAAATCCTTGAGAGTAGTAAAAGTATGGTCCTTGTAGGACAATCGATAAGTCCACACACACCTACTATAATCATCTACTATAGTCAGAAAATAACGATATTTAGTATGAGTAGGTGTCTTATAAGGACCCCATGAATCAAGATGTATCATCTCAAAAGGCTTACTAGTAGAAATATTGCTAGTAGGAAAAGGCAATTTGTGTTGCTTGGATTTCTGGCAAGCATCACAAACAACCTGTTCAGAATCAGCACTAACAGGTATCCCAATGTGCTTAAGAGTATTAATAGAAGTACGTCCTAACTTCTTATCCCATAGATGGCAACTAACAGAATTCACAGAGAAACAATGTATACTCTTATTACAGACTATGGCAGAATGATCAAAGCATTCTGTATTAGAGGCATTATGATAATTGTTGGTATGCAGGGAGTTTTCAGAACTACTAACAAAACATGAAGACATAATGTTTTGAGCATCAAGAATATAAAGAGAGTTGAAAGTCTGTCCAGAAGCCAGGATTTCTTTAGTTTTCAGGTCCTGCATAACACAACAAGTCATAGAAAAAATAATTTCACTATTAGCAGCATTGATTATCTTGCTAACAGACATGAGATTAAATTTAAAAGTGGGAATATAGAGAACATGCTCTAACATAATTCTGTCAGATAACCTAACAGTCCCAATATACTTAACATTATGGGAAGTGCCATCAGGCAAAAAAATAGGTATGGCATTAGATGGTGTAGTGTATTCTGCAAACATCTCTAATTTAGAACAAATATGGCTAGTAGCCCCAGAATCCACTATCCAATGATGAGCAGTTAACTTGCTTGAATTAATAGAAGCTAAGATCCAAGACATACCTGAGAAATCTGAGGTGAAGTGAAGCTGCTCAGTAGGACCAGAACCTCCCTCTTTAAAGAATTTTAACAGTTTCTATCTAATAATAGCTGACAATCTGGAACCAGAAGGATTAGTAGCTTGAGAAGTCTGGACTTGAGGAGTGTCCAGTGGAGTGTTGGCAACCACATTTGCCACATTTTTGAAAGGTTTTCTAGAAACAGTCCCTCTACTAGATTTCCCCTTTCCAGTTCTTATACCAGTCAGGTATCCCAATCAACTTAAAACATGACTCAGTGTCATGATTATCAGTCTTGCAAATGTCACAGTATCTATCACTCTTATCTTTCCTCTTATTTGCCCCTCTACCCAAACCAGACCCTCTGTTAACATTCCTAACATTCATAGCAGAATTATCAACAACATCATTAAAGGCAATATGTACATCTCTCTAAGACTCAACATGAGAAATGATAGAATACGTCTTATTAACAGAAGGCAACGGATCCATGACTAATATTTGATTCCTAACAGCATTATAGGAGTCATGCAGTCCCATAAGAAATTTAATCAACATATCCGAAGACTGACAGTCATGAATATACCGTAAAACAGTGCAAGAAGCACCAGAGGGACAAGCAGGCAGATGATTCAAATTCGCAAGCTCATCCCACAGTAATTTCAAGCGGTTAAAATAGGCGGTAAGAGAAAGATTACCTTGAGCTATAGAGCTCAGATCTCGCTTTAGCTGGTAGAGAAGAGGACTATTCAATTGTCCATAGCGCTGGTCCAGATCTTTCCACAATTCTCTGGCAGTGGAGGCATACAGAAAGGTTTGATGGATCTCCGGTGAGAGCGAGTTAAGGATCCAGGCCTTAACTGTTGAATCGACGCGCTCTCAGTGCGCGTACTGAGGATTATCCGCCGGAGGTAGATATATAGATCTGTCCACAAAACCTAACTTCATCTTCGACTCCAGCGCTATCTTCATCGTTCTCCTCCATGTCAAGTAATTTTTGCCCTCCATGGTCACAGTAACCACGGACAAAAGCGAGGAGTCGCTAGCCAATGATTCCTGATGCGGAGATGATGAAGATGCAATCTCCTTCTTCTTCTCAAGTTCACCGCCTTTAGGTATATTCGGATCCTCCATTGTTGCAGAAAGGAAGACGAAGCAGAGGTAAGTAAAACAAATGAAAAACCAGTAAACAAGTAACAGCGATGCGGAAACAAACTCAGATCTAAGAAGATCTCAAACAAAAATACTCAGATCTGAAAGGATCGGAATGCTCTTGATACAATGAAGAAGCTTCAATGGCGTGAGGAACTTTGAGAGGAAACAGATCTAGGGTTTCAGTAATGCAAAAGGGAAAATTCTCATTAACCAAAAAACTGAAAAGAAAATAATACAAAGACTAATAAAAGATTCCAACAGATTGCGTCTTTTAGAATCTATGGGAACTCGAAACAAAAATTCCTAGTATCAACCAATGTTTTCAAAAGCGGATTGGAGGTTAAAGGAGTAGTCTTACTGGTCATCGGTTCAACCACCGGTCGAATCGATATGACGTTATTAATATTTAATTATTATTTTATTAATACATTAATAATATTATAAATATATAAAAATTAATTTATAATTTTTAATATTTAAAACACAAAATTATAGTTCCTAACATAATATTTTAAAAAATAGAATTGAACAATTGCCATAAAAAATAATATCTATTATAATAATTAACCTTTATTTTTAGACTAAACCTAAGCCCAAAAGCTCCAAAGCCCAAATACAAGTTACATTGTAAAGTTGGAAACTTGAATGGTCACTTCATCCTCCGCCGCACTCCGTCTTCCTCTTCTTTTTCTTGTTTGGTCAAGTCCGTCTTCCTCTTCCTTTCTTATATAAAAATTATTTTCATAATTTTGATTATTTGTGCGCTCTCTCTCTCTCTCTCCGAGAAAAATGCGTTAGAAGCATAAAACTTCAAAAGGGAAGAAAAGAAGGTAAATTATTAAATCGTTTCTGAAGCCTGAACGCAAAGGTGTGAAGAAGAAATCCCAAAAGAGGAGGGCAATTTTTTTTTCCCCAAAAAACATTCCTTATTTCATGAACTGGCGGTCCGGTCCGGTCCTATTTCGAAGGTCGGAACCGCTAGTTAACCGCCCGTTTTTTCCGGTTCGAACCTGGTCCGGTTCCTAATGGTTTGATAGGGTGATTCGCACCGGACACGCTGTTGGTCACCTGTTGAACCGGTCGGACCGGCCAGTCCGATCCGCTTTTGAAAACACTGGTATCAGCACATCAATATGTCCTTTCCAAATTATTTGACCTCTATCCGTGAGTAAAGACATTATTGGAAAAATAGGTTCGAAGTGCAGTAGAAAATTAAAAAAATTTTCCTACGAAGATCGTTTACTTGCAATTTTTATTTAGCATATAAACCTTGCATATTATAAACTAATCATAAAAGCCCTCACGCGTTGCCTTTCTTAAGAAAATAAAAACCAAAATTAGATAAATATATATTTATAAATAAAAAATTACGTAAAACTATAATAGAATATAAAAGATTTCATTGGAAAGGATACATAAAGAGTTCCAATTGGGAAGTAAAAGATGAAAATAAAGAAGATTTTGATCCGGCCGTGTAAAGTACTTATTGTTCAACCGCTGGATTGATTTGTGTTTAGATTTATTCGTCGAAATCCATCTGGATCTGTTGGTACTTTTCTACCGTCATCTTTTTAGATTCGCCGTCACTCATCCAGCGGGATCTGTTTTTCTGGTGCATAGACACCTGACTTTTTCTGGTGTATGTTTTCTTTCATTTCTTCCTTATGGAAGTTTAATCTCTTCCGTATGGAAATTTTGTCCCTTTCGTATGGAAGTTTAATCTCCTCCGTATGAAAATTTTGTCCCTTTCGTATTTAGTTAGTTTCAGTTTTTTTTTTCTTTGATTCATCGAAGAAATTTTTGGCCGAGTGGGTTCGGTTTTCATTTATTAGATGTGACGTTAATATAATAGCTCACAAATTTATTGAAAGTGAGGCTTCGGTCTACGTTAATTTTACTTATTGTATTTTGCTTATTATTATTCATGATTTGCAATAATATTCCCCTTTTAGGGGCTTGATTGTCAAAAAAAAATATTGAAAATGAAGACATAATCAAAAGTTGGTAAAATATCCATTAGAAAGGAATTAATGGATAATAAAAATTATATATTAAACTAAATTATTTTCAGACCTATTTGAGAAATTCTATAAATATGTAGGTAAAAATTGAAATTATAGAAACTAAAAGACCATGCATATAAATACAAAAATAATATTTTTTAAAGAAAATTTGCACAATTCGAGCATATAATGCGATTGCCCTTCTATACAAAATTTAAAAAACATAAAATTTTTTATGAAATTTTATATAACACGGTCTTTTTTTACACGTATTTCAAATAACACAAGGTAGAATTTATTTTTTTAATTATTCTTTTTAAACACACTTCCCAACAGAAATAAGACAAGGTAATTGAGTGTATATAGCTCCCACAAAAGAATGCGTAGTTTATAAATCCTTGCTTAGTCTCAAAGCAAAGAAAGCAAGGTCGCTATTATTTAATTTTATAATTTTGTATTAATTATTGTGATTTATTTATTTTATTGACTAATTATATCTTAGGTGGATAAAATCGGAGGAATCTGACCTAATCTTGTCTAAATACAGACTTAAATAATTAATGGCATATTTCATATTTGAGTAGTGAGCAATTCGTGGTAATACTAATGAGATAACTTGCGCATCGGCAAATATGACTTGGTGCACTTTTATCGTGTTCGTTACTTATTCAGTAACGGGGATAGTAATAAATAAATAGGTTGAACTAAGCTTGATGTAATTATAAATCAGTTGATTTTATTTGATAAACAGCAAAGTCATCTTGAGATTTAATTATTTAGATTTTTATATGAATTGAAGTAATCAATTTGGTGTCTTGAATTTTTATTAGTATAAGTAATAGCTTTTGCTTCTGAAAAATGTAAAAGTATGAGCTAATATTATAAAAAAAATAGTAACAAAAGTGACGAATAATTAGAAGAGATCATAAAAAGTTTTTTTTTAAAAAAAAAGAGAGAGAGAAGAGAAGAACAAAGGTAACTCGATGGTTGGTAGAGCAAATAGTTGAAAAACATACAAAAATTTTCCAGTTATTAAATAAAAATAAATTAAAAGTTAGAAGTGAAAAGTTAAATGACATTATTGAATGCTTCCAACTTTATAAGTTAAATAACTTAGAAGTTGGTTTTTCTAAATACTCTTAAAATGTTAAAATGGTAAAAATCGATAATACTATTTTGGATCATTAGTAAATTTTATTTTAGTTTTTTTTTTCACTTTCAGACAATATATTCATCTAATTGTTTCATCTTCTAATTCGAGTCTCGTCGGTTTACATCTCATTTAACCATAAATTAGATAAATTTTATTATAAAAAGTAATTATATTAATAATACAATTGTTTTAATTTACACAAATCAACTATGTTAGAATATTAATTCACATAAACTAGACAAAGATTATATTAACAAATGCAAATTTTAAAAGATGTCGATAAACTTTCAATCACTCTAATTCTTATGGATATGAATCGTAGGAGATGAGTCACTTTCCGAAAGTCAATGTAAATCTCCCATCTAACTAATAATAATTAAATAGAAGTTTGTGTTAACCGAGAGTAGAAAAGAATAAAGAATTTGTGTTAAAATTAATGGAAAGAGGCTTGCAAAATAATAGAGGCCCATAAGTGCAAATTGTAAATCATGTGCATGCAGAGATATGTAGTCAAGTTGAAGTTGCCCATTCCTTAATGTGTGGTTTACACTGTGGACACTGACAAAGTGACAAGATAATCTTCTTTCATCCTATCTTTAACTGTTTAACGTGGCCAACCTATCCTTCCAATCCCCATTAATAAAACATATATATCTCAATTATTTGATTTTTTAATTTAATGAGATTCTATGTCAATACCTTACGGAATCACTTATATGACTTTTGAATTTAGTAAATAATTCAAACACCAATTTTGAAACCAAATAAATTTAAAATATACTAACAAAATGCGGTCACATTAACAATTATAGACGTATTAAATTTCAAATTGGTAATATGATATCGATAAGATTAGACTACTAAATCGAATGATAGTTCTGAGTTCAGGAGAATATGAGTATATTTTTTTAAAGTGAAACAAGGTGATATTATTAGGCGCGCTAATACAAAAATTAACAAAAAACTCGATTAGAATATCGCAAGAATCTATGTAAATCGAAATTATAATTTTCTCAAACGCATGAACTACATAGTTAGCGTGACCATGTATAAAGAACGTAGATCTAAGAGTCGAATGTCCAAGAGTTCATGGTCAATATCAGTAGAGTTAATCCAGTTGATGTCTTGATGATGTTAACTTGAATACAATAATCTTACTATTGCTACCGCAGTGGTATAGATTTGGCTAATTTTAAGTCCCGTAGACTTATTCGATGGTCTGTCTCCTATCCAATGCAAGACCCTCTGAATTCCTTGCAATTGCATCCACATCTATTTCCAAACTATCTTTGAACACATCCCCTTCAAAGTTTAGCTTAACCACCTCATTCTTTGGCACCATCCACCTAACCACATGCCCCGTGCTCAGGTGGAATACTTGGTCGTGCCATCATGGGTGCTGAGTGCTTCACCAACATTTGAGCACCTAAAGTTCTGATTTCTTTGGCCGCTCATCCCCTCCTCCCGAATCAGTTATGTTTCCACCAAATGCACTAGGCTGTAATGCAAATTCGAGTCGACCAAGCAAGGAAAATATGACGAGGTGGTTTCCCCAGTTTTAAATCCCCGTTTAGGGCCACCAACAACTCTCTTGAGAAGTTAGCTTTTTTTAGGTTTCTCGGGCATTCTGGCACTAAAAGAGGGCATGATCCCTACTCTCCAAATGTTCACCGCAAATTAAATACCTAATAGGAACATTGTATTGCTTTATGAGAAAATTGACTACCAAGTGCATAATATTTTGATCGATTATCCAAATAAAAGGCTTTTCTTTCGACATAACGTGTAGACCTCATCTTATTCCATAGTTAGATAGTAAGCTCTTCCGACTAAAAATATTCTATTCTTATTCGACTACCAAACCCATACGTCATCTTGATAAGTCATCCCCAAAGGAATGTTAAGAATCACCTTTGCGTCTTCACTTGAAAAGACTGCCTTTGCATATCGGTTCTTCCAACTCAAGCCCCTACTAATATGAGATCGCTAACCCGTTCTGGTTTCTCCATGACCATCAAGTGGAATTAGGATTGGAATTTTGGGGTCTCAGGGACCTACCTTGCACCGAGAGGATACCACGTCAAGAAAAGGAAAGAGATCTCTCCATTTGAGCATTTAGAAAATTAAACTAATGAAAATAACAGGCTTTCAAAATTATGCCCAATAAGCAAGAGAGGTGACTCGTCCCTCGCCACGCCCGCTAGGTCAACATGGCCATATTAAAATGTTTGAGGCTCTTAAATCTTAGGTCTCCGATCATCTTACCCTTACATAACTTATCCAACGACATCCAGTGGACCTTGCTCTTCCCCTTATTGTGCCACCAAAAGTTCAAGATCGTCGTCCTAATTCATGCAAGAAGGTTTTCGAGAGTTTGAAACAATTCATAACATATGTCAGGATGGCTTGGAGGACATATTAAATAAGTAACTGTTAGGAATAACGCCCTATAAAGTCGATTTGTTACAATCCACTTTTGCATTTTTCTTGTAATCACGAACAATCTTTAAATAATAAAATAAAGATTTTAATCATAGACAAGCACTTCTTTACATGTTTTACATGGTTTGTGAGTTTCTAATTATGTGTGCATTGTGACGCCCTAACGTGGTGCATCACATCCCCCGCACTAGGCCCAAATCAATGCACGATTATAGACCGCGCACCAATCCGAAACCTAGCGAACGGAGACACGACAAGGACCCTGGCTAGGCGGGACTAACCCTCAAACCAACAATTCAAGACAACACGATAGCAATAATACAAGAGTCAATGATAGCGGAAGCATAATCATAAAACATCTCCGGCAAGGAGTATCTTAAAGTAGCAATACCAACATGAAAACAACATAATCCAAACTCTTAGCCGACACGGCTACAAATCTCAAAATATATCATAAAATGAAAATAACATGAGTATGTGTGGTACACGAGAAATAATGAACTAGACACGATCACGACACTAATGCAATCCCGCCTAGCTACACCAAGGAGAACCTGAGGGACAAAGAAAGGGAGGGGTCAGTCTCTACAAGACTGAGTGAATAGCATAATATATATAGAAAACGATAAATCATGCGAGTCATAATTCCACCCAAGGTTTCAAGAAGACATGTTAAAATGAGGGATATCAATGAGTGGAGTTATAACTTGTAACCAATTTAATTAAAATATGTCAAGTGGCTCGGCGAGTGAGCATTCTCCGACCTTTCTCCATTTTATGTATAGCATGTTCAATTAAGCGATCATGCAAGAGATTAGGTTATCACTTTCATTACTCGATTTATTCATGTGCACAATTACTCATTTTTTCCCAGGTTTGGTGGTCGGGTTAGCTAGCTCTCGCCACCCACGATACGGTGATCAATGAGTACATGAATCCCATTGACCGAAATCCCATCGGTTTACCAAACCTCCTAGTGAACGTCCGGGCTGCTCCAAGTTTGGTGAGACTCATGCAAGAGATAGCTATCGGCCCATGCCTTCCTGGTTCTCTCAATGCACAAGCCCGTGGGCCCCACGAAGTATATGATTCTCGCCAAAACGGATCACGAACAAGTATCGGTTCATTTTGAAAGCGTTTGAGTTTTTGAAACCAAGTACATAGTATATACATAAGTTTTTGGCCAAAACATCACATAAGATGGGTCGTAGGGTTTCATTATATAACCTATAAATTCCTCACCTATACCAAATATCAAAAAAAAAAAAACACGACACCTCGGACCCTACACAACCGGCTCGTCCTCGAGAGCAACCTCTGAACAAGAAACAAGGTACAAATGAGACAACTCAATATGAACCATATATGACGCACGACAATGCATTAATGTGGTATGGCATGCATAAGAAATGATAACATGTCATAAATATGTTCATGTGCACAATTAGTGCCTTAGAGACACATACACAAGCAACTCATTCGTTACATGAAGAGATCATATCCATTTGAGTTTATATCTTTCATAAATCATACCAAAACGATCCATGAATGTCATATAGTAATCAATGCACATACCAAAACATGTTTATAATGCGTATAAGTCAAGTAAACCACATATGGAAGTCAAGGAAGTGAAAGGCATGCAAGAAGAGAGATTTCTTTTGGAGTTAGGATGAGGGAATACCCTCCCGAGGAAAGTTGAACTGGAGATTTACCCGCTCGGGAAAAACTCGCCTATAACAAAAAAAAACACTTTCCCCTCCCGGGAAAAGTTGAACTGGAAATTTACCCGCCTGGGAAACTCTTCTGGGCAAGAAAAAGAAGTGTACAAAATAGGGTACTCGCGGCTAACAACAAAAAAAAACCACATAACCAACCTAAGAATCACACCAAATAATTGTAAATCATCAAATATCACTTATAAATCATCAAGAACACATTAAGCATCATAAAACATCAACAATCATGCTTGAAATCACCAATTTTCACCTTCAAAGTTTTCCTCATGAACCAAAACTTCAATTATGCTAAAACCCAACAAGAATTCAATGCATAGGTGTACATACCAACTCAACATCATCACATAATCACCATTTTAGCTCAAGAATTGAAAGGGAAGCTCAAAATCAAACATAGCACCCAAAATCACAAAACCCACATAAGCTTACCTTATTTTTGAAGAAGGGGATAGAGATGGAAATGAAAGGGAATGACTTAAGCTTGAATTCCTTGAAATAAATGGTGGTGAAATCTTGATTCTCTTTGTTTGATTGATCAACCCATCTTGAGAGTGAAATGAGAGGACAGGGTTTTGGGTGTTCTTGTGTTGGGGAAAGAAATGAGGCTCAAATTGGGTATAAGGGTTTAAGATTCAAGTTAGGTAGGGCAAGAGATAGGAAAATTGCAAATTAGTCCTCAAGCAATTCAAAAAATAACAACTAATTCTTTTCTTTACCAAATGAGCTATTAGTTAATTATTTAGTTCTCATTTTAAGTCCATAAATTCTCATTATTGCAAATAAAGTCAAATGGAATTAAATTACCAAATTATGACAAGTTACACAAGTAAGCAGGCTTAGGCAATTAAATACGCAATTAAAGAGCAAGAAAATTAAATAACTCCTAACTCTCAAAACCCTCACGCGTGGAGCGCGTACCTGAGCAATCGAGAAGTCGGGGTGTCACACGACCCCTTGAATCCTAAATTTACATGTCTTGAAAAAATATATCAGTTTGTGTACTTTATGATTTATCTATGTAATTTAGTTTGTTGCATTAGAATGGTGTTTGTGCTTACTGGTGTTTGTTGGAATGGAATGATTTTTTGTACCTAATACTTTTCATGATTTTATATGACATATGGGCAATTAGATTCGTTATTTGGTCGTTTTAATACCACATATCGCCAGATTTAGACTACATGAACAAAGTGATGTAATTTCAGCTCATGGGGTGATAAAAGCATACCTGATACTTTTCATGATTTTATACGACATATGAGCAATTAGATACGTCATTTGGTCGTTTTTATACCGCATATTGCTAAATATATACCTGATATTTTTCAAGATTTTATACGACATATGGGCAATTAGATACGTCATTTGGTCATTTTTATACCACATATTGCTAAATATATACCTGATATTTTTCATGATTTTATATGACATATGGACAATTAGATAGGTCATGTGGTCATTTTTATACAACATATTGCTAAATACATATCTGATATTTTTTATGATTTTATACGATATATGAGCAATTATATACTTCATTTGGTCGTTTTTATACCACATATCGCTAAATATATACCTGATATTTTTCATGATTTTATATGACATATGGGCAATTACATACGTTATTTGGTCGTTTTAATACCACATATAGCCAAATGTATACTACATGAACAAAGTTATGTAATTCCAACTCGTGGGGGTGCCAAAAGTATTTCTGGTACTTTTCGTGAGTTCATACGATATAGGGAAGATTAGATACATTATTTGATCTTTTATATACCAGATGTTGCTAAATATATACCTTATATTTTTCATGAATTTATACGACATATAGTCAATTAGATAAGTTATTTGGTCGTTTAAATACCACATATCGCCATATTTATACTACCACAAGAAATTTGTGTACTTGCAACAAAGGATACGTATAAATAATGAATTAGTACAAATGAAATGCCGTGTGCTACTATAATACTTTATTAAGTGAATAATGTTTTAAAAGAGATTGATTAAGTAAAGCATTTGGGATATTACACAAAATGATACATACTAAAGGAACATATATGTTGTGTGTCAATGTACCAATTGATACATAAATGTTATTATGTGATCTTATACTACAGAAAATGTTGTTATGTCATCTTATTCTACCAAAAATGATCAATAATAGGTTTGAATGTTATGTCATTCCAACTCGTGGGGGTGATAAAATAGTAGTTCATACGTTTCATGAATTTATACAACATATGGGCGATTAGATACATGATTCTACCATTTAAATACCAAATATTGCTAAATGTATACCACCTACCTTTCATGAATTTATACCACATATGAACAAAATTAGATACATGATTCTGTCATTTAAATATCAAATATTGCTAAATATATACTACTTACGTTTCATGGATTTATACCACATATGGGCAATTAGATACATAATTTTGCCATTTAAATACCAAATATTGCTAAATGTATATCACCTACGTTTCATGAATTTATACCACATATGGGCAATTAGATACATGATTCTGTCATTCAAATACCAAATATTGCTAAATTTATACCACCTACGTTTTATGAATTTATACCACATATAGGCAATTAGATACTTGATTCTGCCATTTAAATACCAAATATTGCTAAATTTATACCACCTACGTTTCATGAATTTATACGACATATGTGCAATTAGATACATGATTCTGCCATTTAAATGCCAAATATTGCTAAATTTATACCACCTACGTTTCATGAATTTATACCACATATGGGCAATTAGATATATGATTCTGCCATTTAAATACCAAATATTGCTAAATTTATACCACCTACGTTTCATGAATTTATACCACATATGGGCAATTAGATACATGATTCTGTCATTTAAATACCAAATATTGCTAAATCTATACCACCTACGTTTCATGAATTTATACCACATATTTGCACATGAAACACTGCATTATGTAGTATTAATACGAAGTTAAGATAAATTCATACATCATAATATCCCTAAGTAGTAGCAACAAAATGTTCCAGTGCACAACCCAAAAAATTATAGCCCAGCACTACAATATACCTAAAAAAAAAAGATATTATCCAACAACAGGGCAAATGTTTCACATATTTTCCACCTCCATCATCTTTCCTGCATTGAATATCTTGGCAGCCAATGAAGCCCGATAGTACGACATCTCCACCTTCATCGATTTATCCCAAAAGGTAGGATCATCCCTAGCAAAACATTCGGCAAAAAGATATAAAAAGGCACCGCAATCAAGACTTTCGGCACCTTGCGAGGGACACACCGTACCTTCAACTTCGTCACTCGGGATCTCATACTTGTGCACATAAAATAGGTACACCGGATGAATTTCGCCCATGATTTCGCCTGTCCAGTTGCCATCGGAGATAACATAGAGTTTAAACGTTTGAATACTTTCATCTCAGTGTCGAGGACCACCATATGCCAATGGTTCTTCGTGTTTATTGGGAAGATGATGTAACGATATCCTCCCAACACATCGAGATTCAAACGCTCAAGCATAAAACACAAACTCTACATGACACCGACTTCAAAAACCACATCAAGCTCTTCCAGATCCGCAGGTTGAATTCTCTTTTTTGAACCTCTGTTGAACTTTTTACCGAGCACACCCTTCAATATCTCCGTTGTCACGTGGGCTGACATGGCCCAAATTTTTTTCGGGTTTATCGTGCAGTTTAAAATCTCAAGATAGCTCTCAAATACACTTTGCCTTATCTCGAGGCCCCAAAGTAGTCGTTATATGTCAGCGTTGAACATTTCAACATCGTCCCTACTGTAAACAACCTCAACAGTCTTCTTAGCCTCACCCCGGATGAATCTATCAATCGTCTCTCGCTCTTCTATAGTAAGCTCATCTTTTCCTGGGTAGTCCAACCTCCTTACATAATCAATGCAGTCATCCATAAGAGTTTTCACCTTCACAACACAAGAATATGAATTAATGAAAAGCATCAGATAAAAATTTAGCAATATTTGGTATTTAAATGGCAGAATCATGTATCAAATTGCCCATATCTGGTATAAAATTATGAAAAGCATCAGGTTTAAATTTAGGAACATTTGGTATTTAACTGCCAGAATCATGTATCTAGTTGCCAATATGTGGTATAAATTCATGACAAACATCAGGTATAAATTTAGGAACATGTGGTATTTTAATGGCAGAATCATGTATCTAATTGCTCATATCTGGTATAAAATCATGAAAAGTATCAGGTATAAATTTAGGAACATGTGGTATTTAAATGGCAGAATCATGTATCTAATTGTGTATATGTGGTATAAATAACTGAAATCTGATATCTTACCTTGTTCTTTATTTTTGGGACCGTAGATGACGGAGGTGTAATGAAGTCGGGGGATTTTCTTTTCTTTCTCCTATCACCCCTCTCTCTGACATTAGTAACAATTGAGCTAACAGAGTCGTCAACTCTCTTCATTCTTATTTCGTCACGACCACTGTCATAATCAGAACCAGTGGCATAATCGGAACCACAACCTTCATCATCTTCAACATTCTCTTGTTTATCCTCACTCATAATCTCCTCCCCAACCTCCACAATCTTATTTTGCTCTTCAACCTCCACAATCAGATCCTGCTGTCCAACCTCCTCAATCAAATCCTTCTCCCTAACAGTCTCTTCAATCTCCAACGCATCTTCAACCATCTCTTCTGTCTCTGGGACATCCTTCTCCACTGCTATCTCTTGCAAAGTAGTCAATATGACAACAACATTTTCATCTCTTTTCTCTTCAACCTTCTCACTCTTCACCCCCACATTCTGTTCACTTTCCACCCCCACATTCTCATTACCAGCAACATTTTCATGAGTTTCATTGTCAATATCCTTTTCCTCTTCAACCTTCAGCCCATCACTCTCACTCTCTCGTTCACTCTCCAAGCCGATATTCACGTTATCCTCAATGTCTTCATCATGGCCTTCTTCTTCTTCTTCTTCTTCTTCTTCTTCTTCTTCTTCTTTCTCTTCTTCTTCATTCTCCTCTTCGGAAGCACTTTCTTCATCTTCGGAGTCCCCAACGTCCATACTCCCTTCTTTACCAATTTTTTCAACAACTTTATCTCTATTTTTTGATTTCCAACAATTTCCCGCAACAAAGATAAAGTGCCTTGTTCAACATTAGTGTTTGAAATGGGAGGT
Organism: Lippia alba; assembly: GCA_037834125.1. Taxonomy (NCBI): domain Eukaryota; kingdom Viridiplantae; phylum Streptophyta; class Magnoliopsida; order Lamiales; family Verbenaceae; genus Lippia; species Lippia alba. Next base: position 7,273,148 of record JBBMKE010000007.1, read on the forward strand.
TTCAAACAATTGCAACTCCCTCGATTGAGTTGTAACAATGTCCACAAGTTACAAAGGAAATAAAAATAAATGATATTAGAAATATACGCTTATAATTAAGTGAAAATGTTAAATGACTTTCCTCAATCCTCTCAATGGCATCCAATACTACTTTGCCTCTTTCAAGGCTGATGGGTAAACCCTTTTCTTGTGACTGCCATCTAAAAAAATGAGGGAATTCCCGCAACGAGCTAGGGCAGCCATATGTAGGAAAATGCTCGTAAAACCAAGTCTGTTTCATCAAACATAATAGATATTCAATTATTTACGCAACTAAACACATAATAGACAACAACATATAATATACTTCTCAATACCATGAAACCAGGCACGAAACAGTTCATGTAGACTGAATTTTTGGTCACATGATGTCTCATGGCTCCCACCAAAAACCTATAGGCAGCCACACCCCAAGCATACTCTCCAACGCAAGACAAGTCATCCACATAGCTAAAAAGTGATCTTGGAATAGTAAATGAGCTATGAGGAACAATAATGTCGAGAATACAAGTAGTATGTACATCCGGTAAAAATCGTCCACATCATCCTTTTTTGTACTCTGGGCCAACTCCCTCATGATGTCTACAATGTTCTCTTTCTTACAGTTCTTTGGACCGTTACCAAACTATTCTTCAAGTGTCAATGATGGCACCTTCGAGTGTAAATCAACGTTCAAACCATAATGTCGCAGTCCATTAACTATACAAAATTTAGCAGCGGTGATTGGAACAACGATACCTCTACCCACAGTCAAACAATAGGTTTGCACGTCAAGATGGGATAATAATAGCTTCATTCTAGAATCGGATCCATTTGCACGAGGCATGTTCAAGAAACAACCAAGTGGACTTCTAGAAATTGCTTCATGGTGTATGGGCCTCATTAACACCTGAATATCTTCCATTTCTTTGCAGAAAGCCACGGTAGAACAACGAGTTTGAAAACGATCCATAGCTGCCAAAGATAGCAACACAGAGTTAAAATTATAAATTCGTGTATAAAAAGGACTACATAGCGTGTCTAAACACAACAATATAGTATCAGAGCAGAAAAGGCAAATAAAAATCTAGAGTTTTCAATTTCAAACAACCCACAAACAAATAAGGGCATTTCGGTTGAAGGAAACTCAAAAGAAGTCAGGACATTTCAATTTATTCAACTAAATGACCATTCTATGTACAAAATTCGTATAATAAGGTATCTAAAAACTGAAATATCGTATTCAAGCATAATATGAATAAGAAAAAGGTAGGGCTTTCAGATTCATACAAAATATACACAAATTGGAGCATTTCGGTTCAATCAACACCCAACTAAAGCAGGATATTCATATTCCATCAACACCCAACAATTTTTTAGTACAAAAATTACCTAATACCGTATCTAATACGAGATATTTCGTATTGGAGCAAACGCTGGGGAAAAAGGCAACAAGATTTTGGGGAAAATACCTTTAGGTTTACGTGGTCGTCGTCCTCGTCAGCGGCAGAAACCTTAGTTACTGAAACCCACTTCTCCGGCCGTTTCAAACCCCTCGGCGGTGGTAGACAGCGAAACACCTTAACGACTGAAATCTCTCCCCCTTGTTACTGAAACTCACTTCTCCGGTCGGAATTAGTTCTTGACGTCGTCGAAAATCTCTTGTTCCTCGTTACAGAAACCCACAGTCGGCGGGCGTTTTCTTCTTGGATATTGTATAAATGAGAGTGATGGATTTGGGAGGGAAACTTATAGCCTTGAGAAGGCAATTTGGTAAAATCACACGAGTTAGGGAGTTAAATCAAATTGACAAATTGGATTGGGGAGTTAGTAGGTATCGAAATCGAATGAGGAATTGAAGTAAAATTGGTTATATGATGGAGGAGTTATATGCTATTTCCCGATCTTTATAATATATATATTTTAAATTTCTTATTTTGAGCGATAATATATTTCCATATATAAATATATTACTACTATTTTATATGAATATGTTATATATATACGATATTTGTTTTATGTACTATATATGTATATGTGAGTGTGCGTGTGAGAATTTGTGAATATATGTATATATGATATTTGAATTTATAAATTAAATAATATTTCAAACATATTTTTTAAATATATAATATATTTATATTTACATATATTTTATATAATTTATTAAATTTTTAACGTGAAATAATATTTAATTTTTATTACGAAAATAATAAAATATAATATACATTTAACAAATATGTGACGACAATATAAAAATAACAATAAATTTTAAACATTGAGAATGACTAATACCATGGGGGGCCAAAGGAATGAGTAATCCCATGCTTGTGGGAATGGGCATTATCGAGGGAATGAGCAGTCCTAATCATATTTTGTACCAATCAAGAGTTTAGGAATGAACACGATAATGCTAATTCCATTCCCACTTCATTCCATCATACCAATCATGCATGAGTTTTGTACATAATTGAGTATATAACTATAAGATTGGTAATTATCTCAAAACAAGCCATAAAAAAAAAGACTATTATGTCATTAGTAGTACTAGTATCCAAGAGCCCAAAAAATTACACATCTTTTATAGCTTCCAAGAATTATTAATTGTAAGAGAATAATTTTAAAACTTTCAATATTCAAATAATTAGGAAGGGGTCGTAAGAATTTTCTTCACAACTATAAGAATTCTCACTGATTTTTTATATCACGTAATATTCAGTGTCAATTAACTATTACGTTGAACATTAATCAGGATTATTTCCATACCCTTCCCAAAAAATTACATAACAATAATTTCTAATGAAAATATTTAAACTCTTTTCTTCGGAGTTTTGTAAATTACAAAACACCCTATCATAATAAGGTGAATTTGAGTCAACCAAACATTTTATCATCAATCATAAAATTTAAAAATTAAAGCAAAAACAAATAAATTAAACTGAACCGTATACAACTCCCATCCAGCTAGGATCAACTTATTTTAAGATGCGTAACTTCGTGAAGCACCCAAATTATAGCAAATATATAAATTATAAAGTCAACCAGGGAAATTTGTGGCCTACTTTCGTTTCGATGAAAGTAAACATTATATTCTTCAGCTATAAGTTTATATTTATATAGCAGTGCAGTTATCCCAGAATTAGCATGGAAATTACAAGCTAAGCTTACAATAACTAGAAATGGATTACGAAAAGTCAAAAACGATCATTGTTTTCATACGTTGTCGTTTCAAGTTGATATCATCTGTACGGGGAAAATTATAAAGTTGGTAATACCACTCGACCAATTAAATAATTTTAATATATTTTATTATTTTAATGATATAGGATCGATCTTAAAAGTCATATAATTTAATTTTTTTATTGAAGCTTGATTTTATTCGTTAGAAATCCGATCCTATTTTAGGCGTGGTGAACTCCTAATTTATCATGTGTAAATTCTGACATGCAATGTTTACAAAAAAGAAAACACTAATTATTTTATGTAACTTATGGTGTATTACCTAAATCACATAGTTATACGATAATCTTATAATAAACCCAAATAATGAATTTTTAGTTTATATTTTTAAATACAAAAATTAAGAATTTTTAAATTGTCTTAAAACGAAAAACAATGTGCACTAATTACCCGTGCAAAAACTGAGCTAAGAGTACGTTGAATATAATAAAAATATCGTGTGATCTAGTGTATTAAACAACTAACTACTTTCATCTTCATTTCCTCCATTTTAATTATGTATTTCTATACATGAAGCCGCACGTCTTAAAGTCATCAATATCAAGCAATGTCGTCGTGAAAACAATTAAGAAGAATATTGCACCGAGTCAAAGTCTACCATCGATCATTTTTCAGCTCTTTTCCCTCATTATACCTTAGTTAGTTTTAATTAAATATAAAGAAACTCTCAAATGATCATAAACGATGATAAGAATTAAGAAATATATATATATAGGAATCCCCCAATGACTCATAAGCATACACGGAATAAGTTGAGAGGTGAATACATACACATTAAAGTATTAAACAGTATGCTCTCGTGTTGTCTTTGCAGTTATGGCCGCAAAAGGAAGCAGCCCACGGCTGGAACCACCACGGTTATCGGCCCTCCTCCCCAGCCAGTGTATGGCGGTGCCGGGAAAGCTGAAAAGCCGAAAGTCAGCACCGGGAAGGTTGTTATAGGGGCAGGACCGACTGCCACCATCCCCACAAAACCTGTTACCCGAAGAACTGCGGGTGGTGAGGGCGGCAGTCGTCGTGGCCACTACGGCGGTGGTGGTGGCGGCTGCGGAGGCGGCGGTGGTTGTGGAGGTGGAGGTTAAATTGAACTGGATTACAAGTACTCATAACTCATTGTGTGTGATACTGTTAATGTTAATTTCACTTATTTCTGACGTGTATTTCTGCACTTCGATTTGATGTTCATATACCAATGAATAAAGGCATTTAAAAATACAATACTCCGTCATGTACTCATGTCGAATGATTAAAGAAAAGTCTCCCAAGTTTATTAAGGTAGCGTTTACAAATAGGGAGAGGAGACGTTTGATAGGTACTTTGACTTAATTTAACTTAATTTAACTTAATTTTATTTGTGCTTTTTACGTGATATTAAATTGTATTGAAAAAAAGTAATATAGCATTTGATATTGGCCAGATTGTTATTAATATCTTTAATTCTACTTAGTAACAAGGATATGAGATATTAGACTTAATTGATGAACATTGTCGGGCTTTGACGGACCGAATATTAAATTCAATTGGCCCGCAGTTTAATATATAGTACCAAACACGATATTACCCTTTCTTATTCAAATTTATGTGGGTTGGTAAGAGTTAGTAACGATACCAAAAGGCCTCTTGTTGCACCTTTTGGCTGCTATTACACACAAATTTATGGAGATAATTGCTAGGAAAACATTCAAAACGCAAGATAAATTCTATATTTAAAAAATTAGCATAATAAGTATAGAAAATCCTCACGTGTTGTTTGAGACATATGCGTTGCCCTTATTAACGAAAATAAAAGCAAAAATTACAGAAAAAATATTTACTAATATAAAATTGCATATAAATATGATAAAATATAAAAGAAAGAGATAATAATTTTTTGTCATACGAACTATGACCATTTTGGCATTTCACCATCCAAACTATTTTTCACCCGAAACCACCATCTCAACTATTAATTCTTACAAACTACCATCCCGACCCCTTTTTGAGCGGTTTGACCACAAAACCACCATGTATCTGGTGTGTGTTCTGGTTTTGGGATCAAACCACTCAAAAAGGGGTCGGGA
>JBBMKE010000007.1:7278565-7294107 GCA_037834125.1 Lippia alba
ATATTATATGCAAAAGGAATATTTATAAGGAACCAAAAAAAAAAAGGAATATTTATAACATGCTTAAATATCATGTTTAAAAATAAAATATTTAAATATGAATTTAAATATAAATAAATTATACTTGCCATGATTTCATAAAGTTAATATGATTCTAACTAAAAAAGAATATTCAAAGCAAGTACGATTCAATACGAGTTTGGACAATTCTTCCTATTAATAATAAAATATTATTCACCATAAAAATTTATGTTGATCAATAATTTCTTCAATAGAAAAACTCACAACTTCACTATTTATCCATACTAATATCCTTGAATTAAGGATAGAACGGTAATTATACATTTATTTTTAATTAATCTAACTTATCAAACACAAAATTAAATTTTTATAATTAACTGTCACCATTTCCAATGATAAATATCAAAAAAAATATTAATATCACTTAATTTTAATTAAAAGCCCAAAATAAAGATTAAGAAGTCATTTTTACGTGAAATGGACTTATTAGAGTTAATCTTTTGATACATTTACGTGAAATAAACTTATTAGAGTTAATCTTTTTTGAGCTTTTTAAGTAAAATTAAGTGTTAATAGAATGATTTAATATTTTTGTGCTTTCAATATTATATGTCCAAAATTAATTTCCATCCATTCGTCTCCTTATTAAAGTGATATATGATACGACACAATTAAAAAAATATTATTTTATATTTTTAATATTATTTTATTATATCCTATTTAATTGAATATTTTTTATATAAAAAATTGTAACAACATACATCATATTTGTGTCATTGTATCTAAATTTAGCCGTAAATACATTATAGTTTTATGCTAATTTGACGGAGCCCGAAATTACTCAAAGGATCAAAATCCTCATGGATCCAACATTTTCCTTGGGAAAAATAATCTTACTCCAAAGGCCAAACTCATGCTTTCCTAGTCATCAATACCACCAACAGAAAAAGTTCAGATGAATTAACGGCATTCAAAAACTGATCATTAATCCAACGATTCTAAGACTTCAATTGGGGTTTATCCACATTACAGGCCTGGACAAAGTGCCTGTAGATTCTTCACAACCGTTTGTGAATGGAGGCACAAGAATCCAAATTAACCAAAATCACTGTATTTTTTTTTTCTTTATAAACAAGATAATTAATTTCCACTAAAACCATAATGATATATCTTTTTCCCTTTTTAATTAGATTAATAAATATGATGATTACAGTGCCTTAATTGCTTTAGAAATTCATTAGTTACCTTTCAAACATTTCCCTTGCACCTCACTCCTCCTCCTCAAGCTTTACCAACATTTTTACTCTGCTGAAAAAGAAAAGTCGAGAAAAATTACTGTTACTTATCAATGGTGAAGTATGTCCAAGAATGTAGATTTACTGTTATTCTGTATGTATTTCTCGCGGTAGTGACAGTAACTGCTAGAGTGCTGCCGCTGCACCCTTACTTGAACGGCCATGAAAAGCCTATTTCTAAGCTTTATGACACTTCTAAATATGGGATTTTGCAGCTTGGGAACGGGTTGGCTTCAACTCCTCAGATGGGGTAAGAAGGATTTGAACTTTTTCCATTTTTTTGTTTTTTTTTCCCCTTAAAATTTTCTTTACTTGTTGAAGTTTTGTGATGGGTTCTGTTTATTTTGACTTCTAGAATTTTGGGTTTTTCTGCATGGTGAAATTGGGGAAAAGGGTCATCATTTTTATGTATTTAGTTGCTTCAGTTTCATGTGGAGAAAAATTTTCTTTTTAGTTAATGATCAGTGTCTGATTTATTTGATTTGATTCATGTGAACTGTCCTGACTTTGAGTTTTGGTGAGAAGTAACATTAGAATCGAAAATTTCTTTTGATTTCAGCAGAAAAATAGTGTCTTGATCCTGTTTTGTGATGTAGTGATCATGCTAAAGCCCTTTATAATGAAAGGTTTCAACTTTGTCCGAAACAGATGGAATAGCTGGAATTTCTTCAGATGCGACATCAATGAAGATGTAATCAAGGAAACAGGTATGTCTATAGAATTTTGTATCAACAGTTGAGTAATTTTTTGGCTTTCGTTTTGATGGATAAAAGTAAAATGCTTGATTTGTATCTGACAGTCGATGCACTTGTTTCGACCGGCTTGGCTAAGTTGGGCTATAACTACGTGAATATAGGTAATTAGTTCACTTGCATAAACTCTTGATATGTGTAGTTTATATCTTCTTGTGTTATTACATATACTCAATATCATGAAATACAGATGATTGCTGGTCCGAACCGGAACGGAATTCGGAGGTACATAATTAAGGATCTCATACTGCTTTTTAGTGTATCATAATGATTTTTGGGAAAGAAGAAGGATCTAAAGCCCCTAATAATCGTGCAGGGTAAAGTAGTTCCTGATGCAAAGGCATTTCCATCAGGCATTAAAGCTCTTGCTGATTATGTGCACTCAAAGGGACTGAAAATCGGCATATATTCAGATGCAGGGTACGCTAAATCCGACCAATCATAAATTACTGAAAAGGTAATATATATGACTACAATTTATGTCATTTATTGGATTTTTACAGGCTTTACACGTGTCAAGTTCGGCCTGGATCACTACAACATGAAATTGAAGATGCCGCACTCTTTGCTTCTTGGGTTGGCTTAATATTCATCTTTAGCAATTCATTTGTTTGTGGGGTTTATGTTTGTTTTCATAATTATATGTTTTTTGGTCTAGGATATCGATTACTTGAAGTATGATAATTGTTTCAATATGGGACTCCAACCGGAAGAAAGGTAAACAGGTCTAGGATTACGACTTCAGTTTTCAAAATTCAATATCTTGGTCTTATATTGGAGGTTCTTCCGGTTAGGTACCCGCCAATGCGCGATGCGTTAAATGCAACTGGACGTACAATTTTCTATTCAATTTGTGAATGGTAGTTTTCCTTTTCCCTTGTTCTTTTTTCTCACTATTTCCCTCATTTAGGATCTTAATCTTTGACATTTTACAGGGGCGTGAATGATCCCGCCACATGGGCAAGCAAAATTGGAAACAGTTGGCGTACAACAAGTGACATTGAAGATACATGGAAAAGGTTCTTAGTTTGAATTTTTCTTTTTTATTATATTTGCATGCACATATTGATTTTCTTCAAGCCAAAGAGTGAAAATAATGAATTTTGTTTTCTTTAGCATGACTACTATTGCTGATATCAATGACAAGTGGGCAGCCTATGCCGGGCCTGGTGGATGGAACGGTACTAACAACATGTTTGCTATATAGTTGAACGTTGATGTTGTTGTGAATTTTTATGTAATGTTGCTGAGGCTTTTACGACAGATCCGGATATGTTAGAAGTTGGAAATGGGGGCATGACTTACCAGGAGTACAGAGCACATTTCAGCATTTGGGCGTTAATGAAGGTATTCTTAAATGAACTTCGAACATGTGTAGTTGTGAATAAATTTTATTTTCTCTTGTAACTTTTAAGACTCGTGGTTTTATTTGTTTTATTTTTGTTAAATTTTCAGGCACCGCTCTTGATTGGATGTGATGTAAGGAATATGACTGCAGAGACGTACGAAATTATTTCCAATGAGGAGGTTATTGCTGTAAATCAAGGTAAAATTGCTCCTATGCTGCTCTGTTATTTTTCATGTTTTAATCCATTTCTTACTATTGTCTGATTTTTGTATATGCAAATGAAATTACATCAGATCCACTTGGTGTCCAAGGAAGGAAAATTTACTCATACGGGCCTGATGGTTGCTATCAAGTATGGAAACCTTGATTTGCTTTATGTTTTTCTTTTCTATGTTTTTGTTTTTTTAGCATTTTCATTTTTTTCTTCTTAACCTCTATTGTTTGCTCTCATGCGCCGGATGCATAGGTGGCGTTTGCAAACACTAAGAAATATAGTGATTTTCTGCTTTTAAGCTTTAAAAGAAAGGAAGCAAAGATGTAGAGTGTTTTGTTAAAGTGCTTCTGCTTAATATAAGCTGACATAAGCTGGAAGCTAAAAGAATCTTTTGGCAATGTCCTTTTCAATTTCTAAGTTCAGTTTTCGATTATATTTAAAGGTGCCCTTGTGGTTGCTTCTCCAACGACTCACAAAATTTAGTACTCAAAACTTGTTACCACTTTAGCTTATTTTATAACTTCTCCAAAAGCACAAGTTTTTGCAAAAAAAGAAACTGAAAATAGGACTTTAATTATGCTCATCAGGTGTGGGCCGGTCCACTTACCGGAGAACGTTTGGCCATTGCTTTATGGAACCGATGCTCAAAAGCGGCCACTATCACAGCTAAATTTGGCTCAATCGGTCTTGAATCTTCTTCCACTTTCTCAGTTAAAGATTTGTGGAAGGTAAGTAGGATTAATTTGTGTGGGTGATTATATTGATATGACCTGAGCTTTACCTGATTACACAAAGTTGCCCTTAAGGTTTTATAAATTACAAAAACTTCCCTTGTCATATGGATCAATAAATTTTTGATCGATGAATTTTGATGACTACATCTCTGGTTTTCTATAAAGACTCCAATTTTCCCTTGACATGTACTAATTAATGTTTTGATTTTAAATTAATGACTATAATAGCATGTGTTACGCCAAAACAAAAGGAACGTTTTTGTAATTTCTCAAATCTCAAATGAAGTTAGGCAAGTTTCTGTAATTACACCGAACTTAGGATATGTCGGTGTAATTATCCGTACATTGCATAATGAAAACTGAACAACTAATTTTCACTATTTTACTTTTTTATGTGCTTTTGTTACTGGTTAATGCAGCATGAGTACGTCTCTCTAAGTACCATGACCTCATTTAGCGCTCATGTCAGTGCACATGGATGCGAGATGTATGTTCTGACTCCAATTGCAGCTGCTCGTTCTGCAATTTGAACCGGTCAAAATATCCATTACTTAAATTTATGGAATATCATTTAGTCGATATATGTAGTCTGCACGCTTGTGTGTCGTAATTTTGTGTTTCGTTGTTGCTATCTCGAGGTTTTATGGGAGTTTAGCAGATATGTGTAAGCAATTGGTATGTAGCTTTAATGCTTCCTGCAAGTGCAGAGAAGTTTCGAGTGATCTTTTGTGGGTATTGTTATATTGAATGATTTGTGTCATTTGGACATGGCCACGGGTCAAGTGTTTTGCCATGTTCTGAACTTCTTTTGTTTTACTAAGCATTGTTATGTGTATGTTTTTGTATTAGTTGAATATGTCAAATTATAATATATTCAACCTTTGTTGTATCTGCTCTACCTTTGTTTCCTTATCTAATGCACCAACACTTTTACGAATATCATTCATATTCGACATTGTGTGTTCGTGTCCAACACTTCTTAAGTGGAAAATTTATAAAAAAATTCATATTATTAAATTTATATTGTATTGTGTTCGTGTTGTCATGTTGTACCTGTGCATCATAGATTTGCTTGTTTACGTAACTGAAAATGGATAAACTAAGCTGAAGATGTCTTGATTTTGGGGGCACTTATGTGTAGCTTAATATAAGTATATAACTAGAATTTCTGATCTTGTATTGGTGTTGGATTCAATTGACCTCGGCACGCCATGTTCAATACGTAGTTTTAGTATAAAAGTTCTGTTATCTTGCAATAAAAGTTAAATCTACGTGTAATTATTGGTAAAATGTTGTTGATCAAATTGTATATCGATTTTAAATGGGAAAAATCATATAAATAGTAGTAAATAGTGGAGGGATTGATTATATGTTGTTGATCTTATTGTGTATCTATTTTTTATCTTTTTTTAAACACCAAACTGTGAAGGGAAATTTATTCAATCAATTGAAATTAAAGCACATCAAAGAATAGTAAAAAAATAACGCAGATTCAAGAACGTAATTCTAATAAATTTGTGAATAATCATATTTGCTCTATGTCTAACAAACAAAAATTGCGTATCTACTTTGAATGAAAAATTTTTTGTCAATAGTAGTAAGTAGTGGAGGATAGCTATCCGAAAATTTTAATCTTTACATATTTAGAATAGTTGGGAATCAATGTTGATTCTCATATAAAAAAACAAAAAAAAAATCTTAATTAGTCTTATCAAGCACTTTGTAAAAAGATTGGAAATAGATAAAAAATGATTTAGAGAGAAAAATACAAGACGTCAACAATTAAAAAAGGAAAAAAGAAATATTCACAAACCCTAATTCTCTCTCACTCTTTTTCTCTCTCTTTTCTTTGTTTCTAAACCTTAGGCGACTCGATTCAAGAAAAGGTAATCAATTGAAGATAAATCTTTCGAAATTTGTTGCCACTCTTCTACCGTCATCTTTTCTGATTCGTCGTCACTCATCCAGCGGCGGGATCTGCTCTACTGGTGACTTTTTCTGGTGTATTTTTTATTTTTTGTTATGTTTATTCCCGTTTCTTCCATATGGAAGTTTTGTCCCTTCCGTATGGAAGTTTAATTATTTTCAATTTTATCTTTTTCTTTGATTCATCGAGGAAATTTTTGACGGAGTTATCTGCTGTAGGCCAAGATAATTATTCTTCTCAATCCGATGAAAAGGAGGCTACGAATCAGTTCGAACCTGCAAAACTTATAAGGAACAATATCAAGGAGTCTAGTCTTAGGGTTCGTTTTCGTTTATTAAACGTGATGCTAATATAATAGCTCACAAATCTGTTGGAATTGCGGCTTCGGCCTGCGTTAATGTTTTTCTTTTATTTTGTTTAGTGTTATTGGTGATTTGACATAATATTACCCTTTGAGGGGTTGGTTGTAAAAAAAAAAGGAAAAAAGAAGATCCATGGTGATCTTTGCCCATTGTACATAATTTTTTGTTAAATTTTAAAAATAATACGCATTTTTTTATAGTGATTAATTACAATGTCCATGGCATGAGGGGTGGTGAGTTTAAGCCTTTCAAAGATACTAAAGGACATTAGGACATTAATATAAATATGTATGTATCTATCCATTTTGAGATGTGTGTGAAAAAAAACAAATAAAATAATTTTCACTTAGAAATCCATGCTTGATCTCGACAAATAAAACTTAGAGGTCCGTGGGCAAATTTTCAAAAGTTCGGAAAGAAGACAAATATGGAAAATTCTTTTCTAATTGTCTCTAAGAAATAGATTTTCATATAAATAAATCACAACCATTAAATTAATGATAATCAAATTAGTCGCAATATTTGAGTACTTATTAAATTTTGTGGTTTTCCTTTTTTTTATTTAATTTATTTATAATTGATCCTTAAATTCTCAAAAATTAAGTTTTTGCCACTTAATCTTTTAGAACCATTTTTTGTCGTCCATATCCAGTCTCGATGGTTTTATTACTTAAAGGTACATCTTCCACCAAAAAATTAAATAGAGAAATCAAACTTTCAAAAGGTGTAAATAGGTGTGAATGGAAAAATATAAATATTTTATAATATAAAATTTAGTGTTTCAAGTAGTGACGCCCCGATCTTTCGGCTGTGTAGGTATGATTTATATGATATTGATTGCGCATTTAACTTTATTTTAATTACGTATTTCTTTCAATTGTTTTGAATTATTTTAAATTCTTTATGAATATGGAATTATTTGAATAAATGAATATGAAAATTTGAATGAGACCTTGAAAGTGCATGTGCATGAACAACTTGTTTGCTTGCCGTTACTATATGAATTGAAATCGAAATTCCAAGAAATTTAGTATGTGATGGTTATGAATGTAGTATTTATGTGCTCGTTTCCTGTTTTCGATTTTATTTGGCATGTTAACGAATTTTATTTTAGTAACGTGACCAAAAAAGGAGGCTAACAAGCAATTATTGCACCTTTTGGTCCGGCTGCATATCTTGAGCTCGGGAATTCGGATTCGAATCCGTCACCTCCGCTGATCTCGTTTCAACTACCCGAATTAAGTGGGACAAGCTTCATTTTTTTTCTAAAATTGTTTGGTACCCCGAAATTACTCCGGAAAACCGTCTCGCGCCTAAAATGACGTTTGCCCACTAAAATGACCATAAAACTCTCTATACTTATCCAATTGACATGAAATTTGTACCCTTATTCTTTATATTTAATCCCTCATCAGCCAAGACTTATCCCATTTCATTTTTAATCTCAAACTTTAGCAAATAACAGCAGCCAAAACGTGACTCCCCAATAGAAGGAAAAATTTCACTATTCATCATCTTCTTCATTGCTCATCCATCTTCATCTCTTGCCATCTTTGAAAGGTAAACTCATGATCATGCATGGTATCTTCTCCTATTTCTTTTAAGCTATTGTATGCTGATTTTAATTGAGGTTTGCAAAGGTTTTGAATATTTGATTGATTAATGAGGGTTTGAGCCTATATGATGATCATCTTTGATCCTTTGTGTTTTCTTTAGTTTGATGCATGGAAAATGATCACAAGACATCCCTTATCATTTGTATGGATTGATATTACATGGTAGTTGAGGAATTAAAGAGTTTCCATTAATTAAGGTTTGAAAGAAAATGAAGGAAATTTGCATTTTTGCATCTCATGGTTATATATTGTTGTTGATGTGTTTCATGCATGTTTGGGATTGATTTTGGAGTGTTTTTAATGCATAAATTTGTTCCAAATCGTGGCCTAAGTGTTGTATGTTGCTTTCCGAGTTTGTTGCCCTGTTCTGCTACATTTGAATCTACTGAAAGTTGAGGTCGCGGCCGCGATTGCACCAAGAACAAATTTTGTAGCGGCTGCGGCCACCTTTTAAATTTTGCCCGCTTAAGAGGTTGCGCCCGTGACCTAATTACATGCATTTTTTGTCTCACCTGCTATCCCATTTTTACCAACTTTCGGCTTGTGAAAAATTCAGCAAAAATTTGCATTGTAATAGGGGTAGCGGCCGCTACCATTTTATGAAGGAAATGGATCGCGGCCTCGACCCTCTCACAAAACATGCATAAAATTGATTTTTCAAATGCATTTTTCTTGGTTTTGTCGGCTCGTTTTCAGTTCATCCACTTCATTAACATGTCATATAAGGTCTTATAGTGTTGTAAATTTTCATGAGTTTTGGTTGAATATTTTATGAGATTTGTACGAACGTGTCTTAATTGCTCCTTAATGCGGATGAATGCCATGTTGATCTTGTAAGGCCTAAGTGATAACTTTTCTTTCCGATTGTGATTCTTACAACTTGTCTACATGTTAAAGTATATGTTTTGACCATTATGTGAAATTTATGAATTTATTTGACTTGAAACGTGAAGGATATGAACTCAATGGTTATGAATGTTCAAGAAAAGAATGAAATGTTTGATTATGTGACTTCATGACATCTTATGACCTCTTATGCATAATACATCATATTCATACATAGATAACATAGCCGTGTGTCATAATTGGTCACTTTGAGTCTCACGTCGCTTTTCTTGCACAGATTTGGGTCCAGTCGGAGACAAAGCCGGTCAGTGAGGCTCTTGTGCTTGCTTTTGCCATTTAAGGTGGGTTTCTCTTCTATTAGTTATAAATGACCCTATATATACCCAACGTGCAACGTTTTAAGCTGAAAATATTAAACATATAGAGTCATTTTCAAGAGTTAAAGATTTGAATGTAAAGCCTTTTCTTTAAAGCTTACCCTACCGAAAGTTTTGGTGAGAACATGAAATAAAGAAGAAGGGCCCAGGAATTTAGTGTGAGTGGCAATCCCGAGAGGCATGTGCTGACGGTGATCCTTTACACTACTTCCACCAAACTACGATGTTACCGCCCCTCGCCAGAAGATTGGCGAGGAATGGGAATCGGACTTTTGGGGATTCATGTACCCCTCTAGCCATACAAAAAGAAGTGGTCAGGCCTTGCAAACCCGTCCACCACCTGGAGGAAAAAGGTGTAAATTATCGATTGAAAGAAAGAATCGAATGAATGTGCACGAAAGAAATGAATGTATGAACACTTTTAATGAATGCACTAAGGATACACAAGGTATTGGTTGGAGATAATGCACGCCCATTCTCGGGCTATAAAGAACATAATGAATTGAAATGGATTGTTATAATCTCGATTGATGTTCTTTTATTTTACCCACTTGGGAAATACTTCAAAACCTTCATTCGAGATTATAATTTGCATGAATGTGATTTGAATCCAGTTATGTTATATTGTATGCCTTATTTTTATACCCACCAGTCTCTTTTAGACTGAACCGAATTTGTCTTTCAGTTGTTTTACGCAGGGTAAGGAGTGCTAGGCGGGAATACAAGTCGTTGAGGTCTTGCATTTAGGTCTAGCATTCCTGTTACACTCTCTCTCATATTTTTGTATACCTTATGATATGTTTTGATCGCACATGGATAAGAATGTTGAAGAATGATGTTGTATATGTTGATGTACATATTATGCTCGTTGAAGTTTATTGAATGCCTCCGTTGTTTGATGTTTTTCTTTGATTTATTGCTTCATGTATGTTGATTGGTTTAAGGGTTAGACCCGCCTAGCCTACTGAGTGTGTAGAGTCCCCGTTCGCCTTGATTCGCCAAGTGTATGGATTGGCCATTTCATATATGGGTCGGGTCTTGGTGCCGAGGATGTGACGTCACGCACTCAGGAGTTACATCCTTAAGTGGTATCAGAGCATCGGGTTGTAAAACCTAGGCTCTCGTGTCGTGTGAGTCTGTCTAGGTCGTAAGGCTTAGGGACTACTTGACAATTGGTTTCATATGCACCCCTTATGTGATTTAATTCTTGAATTTTGATTGAATTAATTGCATTATCATTCATGGACTAAAAACAACACACATTTTCAGTGTTTCTTTGATAGAATGCCTCCTAGGATACACAGAGATAGATCTCTAGAACGACCTCATCGTCATGACCACTCTCTTTCTCCACGTGCACAACCACAACCGCCTTCTGCAAATATGGAGAATTTTATGGAAGCAGTTTATAATTATGTGGAGCAACGACGGGCTCAAGCTCCACCACCACCTTCAGAACCACTAGTTGAGCAACCACAACCACAACTACAACAAAATAATAGAGATCCTCATGGGGTATTTCTTAGCTACAATCTCCCTCGATTTTCAGGATCGATTGATGATGCAGTTTTAGAAGCGTGTCTGACCCAAATCGAGAGGATTTACAGTGTCAGATAATTCATTCCTCAGGAGAAGGCTCAGTTTGCCATTTTTTAGTTAGATGGCGACGCATATGAGTGGTGGGAGTGAACAAAGGAGAAACTTGAAGTAGATGGCGAAGAAATTACATGGGAGGTTTTCAAAAGAAAATTTCGAGAGTCTTTTGTGCCCGAGGTCGTGAGGAAAGGGAAAGATCAAGAATTTATGGAGCTCCAGCAAGGCAATCGTACGGTCGCTCAATATTTAGTTCTCTTCAACAGGCTCGGCAAATATGCACCCACATCACCAGAGGTGAGAGAAGGAAGGCCAAAAAATTTGTTGTTGAGTTATACAGGACCTGAGGTATGAAGATGTCGGTGATCACTTCGAGTCTTTCGCTGATACCGTTTAATACAAGAAAAATGATCCGATTTTCAAATCTTATGCTGGACAGGGATCAGGCTCAAGTTTGGGGAACAGATCGATGGTTCAGACAGCACCCCCACCTAAGGGTCCATATAAGAAGCCCCGAAATATGGGACTTGTGACACCCCGATTATCCGATCGACTGAGCTAGCGCCACGTGGCCTTATGTTTTTTAATTGTTTAATTTAATCTTATTTGTTGTTTAGCATGTTGTATTACTTTAATTTTGTGACTCCGTGCATTGCGGGCCCTATTTCCAACTCTTTAAGAGTTTATGGGCCTATTTGCAATTTTTTCTTTTAGGGGCTTTTCGTTCATTTCTCGTTCGGTCGAGTGTTCGGACTATTTGACACTTTCATCGCATTCGGGACATCGGAACAAGTTCGTAGACTCTAAGTTTGCCCAATTCTGACTTGGTTTGCTCGTTTTACGACCATTGTACTCATTTAAATTCGGATAAAAATATTCAAAATCTCCCTTCGACCAATCATAGCTTGCCAACGAACTCTCTCTCCTCACCTGTTTTCTCTCTTCAGCGATATCATACACCCGAGTATGTGTTTCACACACAACTCTATCTCCCTTATTTCTTGACGGTTCCGGCGAACGAATAGTGAAAGTTCAGCTCGACGATGCGGTCACGATGATACCAATTTCGTAGCTTAAAACTCACCAGCGGCGGAGATATCTCTCAATTTCAGTCGCGGCTGGCGGTGGAGTTTGGTGCCGTGATTTCGTCGGCGGTTTCACGGGTTTCCAACGTGCATTTGGGGACACGAACCCCGGAGTCCGATGGGTGACTTCCAGGCGCATCATTCCGGCGCGGCGATGCGGCCAACAGACAACGGTAGGTTTGAATTCAAGCGCAATGACGGCGTTACTGTAGCGCCATTTTCCGCGAGTGTTCGGTGACTTTTCCGATGAGCAAGGGTGGTTCCCGACCTTTTCCAACCTCCTGAAGCTATTTCAGGCCTCAATTTGGAGTGATTCGTGGCAAAGACGATGATTCCGACATGGCAGCAGTGGCGAAGATAGAGACGTCGATTTGAGGCTTTTCCGACGATCTTTCGGCAAAGGTTTCTTCAGCAAAGTTGTTCGTGAGGATGAGGCCGATCTTTTCTTAGTGGTGTCGATTCAAGAGGTGACCGTTTTTGGCGGTTAGCGGCGGCGCGTGGCGGTAAACTGCCACAGTATCCGGTGACTTTTTCCAGTCGATTTGTTGGGGCTTCCAAAGTACTCGTTAGGGCTTTGCATTGGTACGTTCAATTTTCATTTTCTTTGAGCGGATTGAATTTAATTTCGTTTCTTGGTTCTAGGGTTCCCTATTCAATTCGCAACGGTTTTTCTTCAATTAAATCTTGTACATTGCGAATTTTCAAATTGTTGTAGAGGGGTTTTGTTGGAATTATTGAGACGCTCGTGTGGCTATTTTAGGAAATTTTCCGACTACCGGAGTTGGTTTTCCGGCCACTGTCAGCCGCGTTTCGGTGAGTTCCGACCTTGGCATTTCTGTGACGCCCCAATTTTTCGGCCGTACAGGTATGAGTTTATTAATTTGCGCGAATTAATTGCTCTTAGTTTTTTTTGTATATTGAAATTTCTTAATTTACTTGTTATATTTGAATAGTTGACATTTGTGAATATTTGCAAATATGAATACGAAAATTGAAGGTATAATTGATCGTTATGCTCTTAAGTGTTTTAATCGTGTGTCGTTCTTATATGATTTAAATTTTGAATTTCATGAAAATTTGATATGTTGTGGATATACGTGTTGTGAACATGTGCTTATGCTCGTTTTGTATTTTCAGACTCATTTGCTACGTTTACAAATTTTATTTTAATGTTGGAACCAAAATGGAGGCTAATGAGCAATTAACACACCTTTGGTTCCGGGCGACATATCTTGAGCTCAGGAATTCGGATTCGAATTCTGTCACCTCCGTTAAGCTCATATCGATGATTCGGACTCAACGGGGCAAGCATCATATATTTCAAACATAGTTTGGACCCTCGAAATTTACCCGGAACTCACTTGAAACTCTCTCTCTCGGCTAAAATGACCTAACCACACTAAAATGTCCCTAACTAGAGTTATACTCAACCAAATGTGGTGTGGTTTGATTCCTTGTGACCCTAAGTCAACCCTTAACCACCCAAGACTAAATTAACCTCATTTTACACTCTTTACTTAGCCAAAATTGCAGCAAAAACCGAGCTCCCATTTTCCCTCAAGAGAAAATACTATTCAACATCCCTTTCAATAGCTCATTCATCTTCATCTCTTCCTCCACTTGAAAGGTAAGCTTGGATTATGGTTTAGCTTCTTTTCCTTGTTCTTTTAAGTGTCTAATTATAAGATATGGTGTTGTTTTGATTATAGTTTGGAGAAAATGTTGAATAATAAGGGTGTGTGCACATTAGATGAATATGCTTGATTTCTTGCCCTTTCTTTGAGTTTAATGCATGGATTGATCCTTTTACTTCCCTTTTTACTTATATGGATTGGTATTGCATGGTAGTTGAGCATTTATTGATTCACCATTAATGAGATTTGAAGAAAGTTGGAGAAGCTGCTCATTTCTTTCCTAATGCCTAAACTTGTTCCATTTGTTGGCTTGAAGTTGATTGTTGCTTTGGTAAAGTTCAGACATGTTGTTGCATTTCTTTTTCTTGGATCAGGGGTCGCACGCCGGGCGGATTTTGTGCATGGATTGCACGCAACTGCGTGCGATGATTTTTACTTGGGGTAAATAATGCTATATGGCCGCGCGGCATTTCAACTGAAACCACGTGTGGTCGTGCAGCATCATTCGGCCTTGATTTTTCAAATGTTTGGAAAAATTCTATTTGTCTCGATTTTGATTGTTTTATGAATTCCGAGCATGTGTTTTGAATCATAACTTATATATTCATGAAAAACAAATTCTAAACTTATTTTCTTTGGATTTCTTGACTCATCTTTGGTTCTTGCATTTCATTTATGTGTTATTCAAAGTCTTATAATGTATATTGTGAACTTTCATGAATTTTGGATGATTATTTTTCGAGTTATGAACGAACGTGCCTTGAATTCTCTTAAACCTGCGTGATTAAACCAGTGTGAATGATTCTTTACTTGGTTTTTGAACCCTTGTTTCTTACTTTCCTTATCTTTTATGATTCCTATGACTTGTATACATATTGAAGTATGTGTTATAATCCTTATACGGAAATTTTGGATTGAATTGACATTGAATTGAAGGGATATGATATCGATCGAATGTAAACGCTTCTAGTGAAGAATGAAATGTTTGTTTAAGTGTCTTTAGGACATTCATTATACAAATGAACATCTTCATGACATAATATTATGTTTTATGCATCTTATATCATATCATTTCATTGCGGAGTGTCTTATTTGGTCATTTTGAGTCTCACACTACCTTTCTTGCACAGATTTGGGTCCAGTCGGAGACGAGGCCGGTCAGTGAGGCTTTTGCTCCACTTATTTTGCTTCTAAGGTGGGTTTCTCTTCTATTAGATATCTTGACCCCAAAATATGACCAACGTGCAAAGATTTGAGCCAAAATATATACATATACATAGAGTCTTTTATAGAGTAAATGATTTAGAATATACAACCCCTTTTTGTTATGAATATCCCACCAATTTTGGCGAGGCATGATTGATTGCATGGGCCCTGGGACTTAGTGTGAGTAGCTATCTGGGGAGACATGGGCCGATGGTGATCCCTCATACTAGTTCTAACTGAATTACGGTGAAACCGACCTTGTTAGGAGTTTTGACGAGGAAAGGCTAACCGGGATTTAGAGGATTCATGTACTTCTCTAGCCACATTGATTGGATGGTGAGGTCTAGCTACCCGGACCACCATCCGAAGGAAAAAAGAGTAAATAACCGATCGATATTGATAGATCGATTGATTGAGCACAAAAGATTGATTGCATGATAATGATTGAATAATTGATAAATGATTACAAAGAGGAGATGGTTGGAGATTGTGCACGCCTACCCGCAGGGCTATTGAACAACCTATGAATCGA
>JBBMKE010000007.1:7294207-7305000 GCA_037834125.1 Lippia alba
CTATAATACAACATGTTGATACTAATGTTTTTCAAAAGAAAACTCCAAAACTCTTAAAAAGTACAAGTACACGATATACATATCTACCACTAAACCAAAGAACTAAAGATACTATTCCTGCTCGCGCATCCACAAGTAATATTATAGAAGAAATCTCTTCCAGTGAAATAATTGAAAATGAATTTACACAGTTAGCCTATCAAATGGCTAAACTTACTACAACTCTAAAGGAAAACCTCTGATTATCGCTCTGGTATCAGAGCCCGTATACGATTCTAAATAAAATAAAAAAAGAAAAACAATAAACTTATAAAATGAATAGATATGACTATAAATCCAGAATATCACGAGATATACAAGAATTGGAAGAACAAATTATCATAAACGAATATCTTGTTAAAAAGGCATACCATGACCTATTATACAATAATGAATTATCATTATTAACTAACGAAATAATGATAAAATTAGAAACTGAAAGTTTATGAAAAACTAAAATAAAAAGAAATATAGCATACCAAATACCATACACTTAAACTATGAATAATAAAATAACAATAGATACTATAACAAAAGAAAAACAACGAATGAAATCTATTACGAGCACTAAAAATATTAAACATATGGGAAAAAATATAGAAACAACTCTTCAAAAAGAAATTGTATACAAAGCAAATTTGGAAAAAATGCAAAAATAAAATTGTATTAAATAGAGATGAAATCGAGTGTAAAATGACAAGGTAAAATAATAAATCATCTAAATAAAAACTTTGTTAATAAAATACATGAAAGAGAAGTTAATGGACCAATTTGAAAAACTGAACAATATAGGGGTCTTATTTATAAAAAACACTAAAATAGGAAAACTTCAAAAAACGTTTTTATCAAAAACGTCTTACACCATTGTTGCACTATTTTCAAATAGTACACTCATTATACAATACATGAATACTATTTACAGTATTAATAAAAAAAAGTATCGTAATTGACTAGTTGTCGAAGGGCGATTCATAGTTTCAATATGGATTGAATATTATTAGGGGTATGGTTTAGTGGAAATGATGATTCGGTCATATTTTTATGATGTAAGCAGGGACGGAGCTTAAGGGGGGTTGGGGGCCCCTCCCCCTATATTTTGAAAAAAATTGTTTTCCCTCCTTAAATGTTGAAATTTTTTATTTATCAGCCTTATTTTTTAGAAAAATTTTATTTTCGCCCCTCCTAAATTTAAAAATTTTCATTCACTAATTATATATTTTAGAAAATTTTATAATTTTACCCTTCTTATTTTAGATTTTCGTCCCCCTAATTATAGATTTTATCCCTTTTATTTTAAAATAAATTACGGTTTCACCACTTTTCAAAAAATATTATTTATATTACTGATATTCGAATTTTCGCCCCCCCTCCCTGCCAATACTGGCTCCGTCCCTGCACATCACACCACCAAAACATTTGAAAAACTAGTAATCATAATTCATAAATATGGCACATCATCCATAATCAACATTTTTTTAATCAAATTATTGATGTGGCATGACCCCCATCCCCCATTACAATGGACTTATGGACCCAAACAAAAATATCCTGATCATCCACCAAAATTATCTCCACATCCATCCACCTAGGGATGCCAAAATTAAACCAATTATTTCTTTTTATGCCCAAATTACTCGAAATAAAAATCAAATAGATTTACCCAAAATTGCTTCCAAATCGAGACACGTCTAGTCTATCTTATTCTAAACCGCAATAGCCAATTGTATATTGTTCTTATGGGTAACGAAATGGGGTCCAAAGCTTATGCACAGTGGATTATGCCATGCTTTATTAATGGCGTCGCCGTTCTAAAGATTCATATTTTCTGACGCCTCTCTCTTTTTCTTCTTTCTTGCCTTCTGCAACAATTGTTAATCGATTCTTGTCTATCTCTTGATTAGAGGAGAAAGATTATTTGCTTCGCTAATGGCGAAGAATACGGGTGATTTTTCAGTGGCGATGCTTGTAGGGATTCTTTGCGTATATATGATTTCTATGGCGGTCACTGCTAGAGTGCTGTCATTGCATCCTTACTTGAATGGCGGAGAAAAGCCCATCTCCAATATTTTTGACACTTCAAAGTATGGGATTCTTCAGCTCAGGAATGGGTTGGCTTCAACTCCGCAGATGGGGTAAAAAGATTTGATCTTTTTCTCTTTTTATTGGTTCTTGAATTGGTTTTGAGACGGGTTTTTGTTTGATTTCTTCTTTTTTGGGATTTTTTGCTTCTGAAGGAAGCTGGGATTGAGCTTGGGTTTTTCTGTTTGGGGTCTTGATATATGTTTTTAGTCTCTCCCAGTTTGGATGAGAATTTTGATTGTCATGTGTTGCAGATGGAACAGCTGGAACTTTTTTGCCTGTGATATTGATGAAAAAGTTATCAAAGAAACAGGTACTTTGTTCCCCTGTTGTAATCATGTGCTAAGCTGTAGAAGTTTATGTGCTTTGATTCTGTTTGTGTAATACCATTTATCAGAAATGGAGATTCTTGATAACAAGGATATAATTTAGATTTTGTTTGATGAGTGAATACACCAACTGTTGGTCAATATCCTGTGTTATAACAAAAAACACAATTTCAGTTTTCCTGCAATTTTTCTGTTAATCATTTGTGATGCAGTTTACTACTATGTGTATAGCAAAATAATGCATGCTGGCAAAGTTGGACTTTTTTTGTCATGTTTTAATGAATCAGTTGTTTTTCTCTTAAAAGCACCTGAAATTTCCAGTTATATACTAAAATTTTCTTTTACTTGTTGACAGCTGATGCACTTGTTTCGACTGGATTGGCAAAGCTAGGCTATAATTATGTGAATATAGGTAAGAATTATGTATGTATATATATATATATGTATATGTATGTATGTATGTATGTATGTATGTATGTATGTATGTATATGATTTCTTTTTCACTTTGATTACATGCTCTTATATAGTTATTGTAATGAATTGCAGATGATTGCTGGTCTGAACCAACGCGTGATGAGAAGGTAAAATAAGCGTCTTTACAACCCTTTCTTTGCAAAAAAAAAGTGCTTTCTTTCATTCTTGAGCTTGCTAAAAAGCTGTTTATCTGTATGCTCAGGGTCAACTCGTTGCTGATCCAAAAACTTTTCCTTCGGGAATCAAAGCTCTTGCTGATTACGTGCACTCAAAGGGCTTGAAGATTGGTATTTACTCAGATGCAGGGTAAGACAAATTCCCTAACATTTTCATCTGATACATAGACTAAAGGGATATTTACGGTGACATATCCTGGGGTTTGGGCTAATTACAGAAACTTCCCATGTAGTTAGAAATTTACAGAAACATCCCCCGACATACCTTGAGGTTTGGACTAACGCATGCCATTATAGTCATGAATTTAAAAGCAAATATTGACTTATAGGCATCACGGGGAAAAGGGTATTTGTAAAAGGATTTGAGATGATGTCAAAATTCATATTCCAGATGAAGTGTTGATTTTTTAACATGGGAGCTTTTTGTAATTTCTCAAACATCAGGGAATGTTTGTGTAATTAGTCTAAATATCAGGGTAGGTAATTGTGATTGTTCCCTAGATTAGACTATATTGTAATTAGTAGACCCTTTGTTTTCGTGCTGCTGTCCTGATTCATGAATAAAATTTTCGTCAGAGCTTTCACATGCCAAGTACGACCTGGATCACTATTTCATGAATCTGATGATGCCAAACGCTTTGCATCCTGGGTGAGTTGTTTCTCTTCATTGACTTTCTGTTTCCTGTTATTAGCCAGATTTTGCCTTTGAGGAAAAAGAACACCTTTATTTTTGTTCCGTGAATTTTATGGCGTTGCTTGTCTCACCAGTTTCGATGCGGAGCAACTGCTCGTTTTATATAATGGCTTACAAATGGATTTTTTTCTTTTGATAGGGTATTGATTACTTGAAGTATGACAATTGTTACAATCTCGGAATTGATCCGGAGAAAAGGTGTGCATCTAAATATATATAATTTCATATCTTGGGCATTTAAAAAAAATTAATTATAATAAAGTCTTGGTCTAATTGTGGATTCAATTCAGGTATCCACCAATGCGTGATGCCCTGAATGCAACCGGACGTACAATATTCTATTCTCTTTGTGAATGGTAGCTTTTATTCCTTTTAAGCCCCATTTTTCTTTATTTTACCTTTCAAAACCATAATATGGAAATATTACAATTTTACATTCCCCCCCCCCCCCAAATATCGCAGGGGTGTGCATGACCCAGCCCTTTGGGCAGGCAAAGTTGGAAACAGTTGGCGGACAACAGACGACATCAATGATTCTTGGGCAAGGTTTGAATCGTTACTTGAGCTCTTCGTTTTCTTTTCCTTTATTTTCATATTTACAGTTAACTTGTTTTTACCAAATCTCCTTTTGAGATGTTGAAAATAAAGTTCTAATTTGGCTTATTTTTTGTTTAGCATGACAACAATTGCTGATATCAATGATAAATGGGCGGCATATGCGGGGCCTGGTGGATGGAACGGTAGGATTTCAATATATGTTATATTGATTTGAACAAAAATGTCGAGTTAAATTGCTATATGAATTGCTTGAGTAAATTTCTCGTGATTTCTCAACTATTTTCTGCAGATCCTGACATGTTGGAAGTTGGAAATGGTGGCATGAGTTATGAGGAGTATCGTGCCCATTTCAGCATCTGGTCTCTCATGAAGGTACTCATATTATAATTTGAAAATGAATTATGATAGAAATAAAAAAAAGAATTATGATGGAAATGAACGTACTAACCTTTTCCTTTTGTAACTTGTCAGGCTCCACTTATAATTGGTTGTGATGTTAGAAATATTGCGCCTGAGACGTTAGAAATTCTTAGTAACGAAGAGGTTATTGCTGTAAACCAAGGTAAATATTTTTGACATCATTTTTCTCATTTTCGATAGTCATTTACGCATTGGCGAAACTATAATTTGCTCTTATTGCAGATCATCTTGGAGTTCAAGGAAGGAAAGTTTATTCCTATGGGCCTGATGGTTGTTATCAAGTATGGGGTTCTTAATCTTCTCTTCTCTCTCTGTTATCCATACCTTGTTCTTAAAGCTTAGAGAAAACTCAGTGCTTTAATCATTTTCAGGTTTGGGCGGGCCCACTTTCTGGGCAGCGATTGGCTGTTGTTATTTGGAACCGAGGTTCAAAAACTGCCACCATTACAGCTAAATGGTCTTCCCTCGGACTCGAATCTTCTACCAAAGTCTCCATTAGAGATTTGTGGAAGGTGAGTCGTAATACTACGTAAAGTGCCAACCTCCCCACAATTTTTTTGATCTTTGTTGCTTACCATTTCTCTTTCTTGTTTATTGCAGCACAAATATGTTTCTGAAAACAATGTGGCCTCATTCAGTGCACGGGTTGAACCTCACGGCTGTGAAATGTACATTTTCACTCCTGCAGCGGTGACTCATGCAGCTAGTTAGTCTGTTAGGATGTCCAAAGTATAAGGATATGGTCAGTTGTTTGTTTTATTTTTGTGTATTGATTGGGGTATTCGCGTCTTGTGGAGGGCCATAGTCCCGATTTTTTATCTGAGTTGGAGTAGGTTTGAAGGGTGGTTGTAAAATAAGGGGGTGTGAGAAGTTTTGTCTGTGTCATTGTGTGGTATGTGTTGGTTCTACATTGTAAGGCGATGAACTCTGCAGTTTGATTTGGAAATCCTTAGTGGTCAAAGATGTTGCCAATAGTTAGTTGAATAATAAGCTGCCTGCAGTTTTTTTGACATACCTGAGTTGTTTTGTGATCCATTTTATGTTCGACTGTTGAATACGTGATCAGATTGAATGCCTTTCCATGTTCCTCTATACTCGGACGCAAGGTTGGCGATTGAACTAAATATAAGCAAGGGGTGCACGTGTGCCCCGATGTTGTCGGGTGTATATATAGTATTTTCAGTTATGGTGCACCTTTTAAATGTTTTCTCGTATATAATTTCAGCTAGGCGCTTCTTTGGGGTGCCGACTCCGCCACTATGTGTAGTCGGTGCACGATTATTGAGTGGGATTTTGGCATGCAGCAACCAATGTATTTCACTTCCCAAATGTACTGTAAGTCTGTAACTAGTCTATCAAGAAAAAGGAGGAGATTTTGGCACTAAATTATCTATCTACCGAAAATCTACAATTCTTTCTTAGAGAGTTGTAATGAAATCAAAATTTCATAGAATGAGAATTGAGAATTATTAAGAGTTTAGAATGACAATATGTCCTTTTGAGTAGTATATGAAAATCTAGGATTCATGGACAAGAGGAAAGATGCGCGAGGACGGTCATTTTGGAATGTGCCAATTGTATCCGAAATGGTGTTAAAAATGTATCAAGGGGCACTTCTGGATATATTACTCAAAAGAACGGGCACAATATGTCTAATCCATTAGAATTGAGAAAATTCTGCCCCCATTGTTACAAACATACTATTCACCAGGAATAGAGAAATAAATCGAAAACTTACTATTCACGGGGAATAAAGAAATAGATCGAATTAAGAAATAAATCGACCCAAGTTTGTTTTATACCTGAATTTAGCAGAAACTCAACTTGCACGCATACACACAGAGAAATGAATTTAAAAGATATAGGGATATCACTTGTAATTTAGAAGATACAGGGGATATCACTTGTAGCCAGAACTAAGGAACATGAACGTTCAGCCAAACTAGCAAAGCGACTCTATCATAAATACAAAACCCAAACGAATGGAAGCGCTAAAATCTTTCAGGGTTCCAAGTTACATAGCTGAATTTCACAGCAATTCAGGTTTCAACCAAAAGATGGATATGAAAATCAAGCAGCAGAGGCTAAAGACTCTATCAGAAGTTGGTACCCTTCAGGCACTATAGCCTGCATCTGTACACAGCCCGCCAACGCTGGCACATCCGCATTCACGTCTAAAAACCTAGCAAGCAATAGAAGCAAATGGAAATCAGAAATTCGCTTCACAAAAGGAAGACTCTTTGCACGATCAAGATGGCTCTTCAATGCCTTCATTGTTACTGGGATTTTCCTGTTCTCAATGGGAAAGGTCGATGAAAGTGGGCCCTGCAATATCATAACATCAGATTTTATGAATTGCATCAAGAAATTTTAAGTACAATGCAAGTTCTTAAATACGACCAGGAGAATTAAATAAAACCTTAAACAAATAAATGTTTGTGGCAAAATAATAAAGAAGCTGGTTACATTAGCTTTATTTGCAAAGTAAACTACATTGTAAACTGTCAAGAGCTCATGAAACAAGACTGAGAATGGGTTCTACGAGAATGGGTCTACATTTTAGATTGCATAATATCATAGATAAAAGGGCTGTTGAATTATTGATCAGTTTTTCTTCAATCAAGACGCATGACTTCACACATATAAAGCCAGAACTAAATCAACGGAAAAAAGTTATGGAGAAGGAACACAATGTGGTGTCAAAGATAGTGAATGACAGTCACAGGACAGTCGAGAAATTCATCAAAGCACTCTAATCCTACCACAACTCATGCAATTCAAAAAATTCACATCATAATCAATTATTTCTTCAGTTTGACGTGTGAGGGTGATAACCATCTAAAAGAAGAAACAATATGGCCATGTTGGGATATCAGCTATCTCATGCAAGGAACACATAGATAACCAAAACCCAGTGTAACTTGACATGTAGATGACATAAAGAAGTCAATTGAAAGTATAACAGAGGCAGGTTTTTTAGTTATGCCATTCCAATAATAAGAGGATAAGAAAAATGTAGTACGATCATAGGCAAACATTATTTAATCGAAACGGGTTGAAAAAAAAAAATCTATCTAACTGATGAAGATTACATTGAAAAAGCCACAGAATATATGTATATGTGTCTGCAGAGTCCCAAAGTTGGTTCCAAATGGTTACTGAGTCGTATTATCAGACAAAAGCATCAATTAACCTGGGTTCAAATAGTTGCTGCAGATATGGATAATATGGTTTGGGGACATCAGTCGTCTGCTCATTTCTTGCATCCCATGATCATAATTCGTAATAAATTGTTCAAAACATTATCACAGAAACCAGAAGCCTACTAATGCACAACCAGCTAGAAACTTCCAAAGCACAAAAGTAAGTCAAGAAAAAAAAATTTAAGTGTTTTTGGCTTTCCAAGCGATTCGTCCTAACTCTGCTAACTTCATTGAGAACCCTACTGTACAAACATCTGAAGTAAGCTCTGGAAGTTCTTTTTCCCATACCTAACATTTCCTTAGATCATAATAGGCAGAAAGCAGATTAGAATGTGATAGTTTGACATATGTTGGGCGTTCCACCTACAATTACTAATAACTACTAAAACATTTGGAGATAAAAAAGTTTGTGCTACTCATATGAAGCAATTCCCACAATCATTGTGGTCTAAGTTCTGCTCTCCTTATGCTTAATCCTTTCCTTTCAAGTTTCTCCAACTCTTTGGCCTTCTACATCACAGAATGATATGAAAACACATCCTTTAACCGCATCCAGATGGAGTGCAGTCATTTTGTCATTAGGAGAGTTAAGACCCTAAAGATCATAATCCCATGAACTCATGCAAAAACTAAATCTTGATTAACAAAAATCATAATATAACTCATCCGACCACAAATTAGATATCTTCCTAACCTGGTGATCAAAAATCTTCACAACCACTAAGAAGAAATCATTGTCCACATCCCTCATGTCCTTCCCTCCAACGACCACATCTTTCTTCATCCTCGACAGCTTAGGATCAATCTCTTCTTGCACATCCTGCTCAAACCACCCTTCCTTAAACAACCTAACACACATATCACTCATCTGAAAAGCCTCAAAATGCACATCAGCTCCCCCATCTTCATTCACCTCTAGCTTCACCACAGCAGTCACCCATTCTTTCAAATCTGCCTCCGCGTGCAGCTCCACCGCCTGCAAAATCTCAGCATTCGACATCGTATAATCCTTCTTATCCTGACTAATTGTCTGGGTAAATATAAACCCAACCTTCCTCATCCCCAACCCCAAAGCAATCGCCTCAACCAGCCTCTCCTCATCAGGATCCCTCAAAAGTATCAGCTTCTCCTCCGTCCCCTGTTGGGGCGGCTCGTAGATAAAATTCACCTCAACCTTCCCCTCGTCCGACACCGTCCCGTACATAAAACCCGCACGTTTCACAGCAAAAGCCAAACTTTCATTCACATAATGCTGAAACGCATTGGCAGCATCACGATCAAACGACACAAGCTCGCAATGCGGGTTCTCCTGCCGCGTAACTCTCATCTGCTTCGCGATTAAGTCATCCATTGTCATCTTCTTGCCGAAAGAGCCCGCGGGCTGCACGGTCGGCCCCGCAACAGTGCGTTCCCCTTCGTAGGCGAGGTAAATTATGGACCCATGGCCGATGTTGAGGGAGGAGATAGGGGTGTTCACGTCGCCCATATCAGTGAACTGGCTCCAATCATTAGGGGTTTTCGCAAGGAGCAAATTCTGGTTCGTGGAGAGGATCTGGTTGTGGATTGGGACACGGAGCTGAGACTCGATCGCCGCCTTGAGCTCCGCGACGGTGGCGAGAGGATTGTCGATCGAAGCCCGCTCCAATCCATCGCGGCTTCGGATTCTGATCATCATCTTGGCTGAACTACACAAATCGAGAGTGATTTCTTAGGGGAATTTGAACAAACACTTGGTGGGCAGCGGTGAAATTGTATCTATTTCGTCGATTGAATAAGAAAAAATGGAATTGTTGAGGGAAATTGCAGAATTGTAGAGATTGAGCAGTTGGTGAAGATGAAGATAATTTGAGAAGAAGGTGGACTTTGCTAGAGTGCAATACAAAAGGCTTCTTCTCGCACAAGCTAACTCTAAATCCTCAATAATTTCCTAAATTTTCTTATTTACAGAAACAAAATAATTTATGTTAAGAAAAATGTTTTGTGAAATTTGGGCAGAACTGCAACTTTTAAATTTTAAATTTAAGTGATAATGTGTTAGGTTAGAGAAAAGCAAAATTTATAACTTTTTTATAAATTCAAAATTAGGCAATACTTAAAATCTTGGTATGATAAAATTATCGCTTCCTCTACGCCTAATTTCTTCTGGAATTTGTGTTTCACCTTTCTAACTCGAACAATAAGCCTAGATTTAGGTCGAAATTGAACAGTTCATTAGGTTCGTATTTAAATTGTTGGATTTTACTTTTTTAAGCTCGAATCAAATCGAACTTAAATATATTTTCTACTAGAATTTGAGCCCCACTTGATTAGGCTCAGATTTATAATCGAATTTGAATTATTTGGCTCGAGCTCAAAATTAAGTCACACATTCTTCGATTGATTGGACTTAAATTTGCAATCAAGTTTGAATGATTTAACTGGAGTCAGGAAAAATATGATGAGAGTTTGTCTCGTTTGGACTCGTTTGCATAGCCAACCCCTATCCCGCCGTGACACTATTAGATATATTTTTTAGTCATTGTCTATTTTTTCTCTAGTAAAATTTTGGGGTAATTAATTAAAAGAACCAAATATCTTCAAAACTTATCTGAAACCCCCTAGTTTGTAAAAAGTATGTTTTAGATCACCAATACACATTTTATTCTTTGTAAACCCCCTAAAGCCCTAAAAAGTCTATTTTGCCCTTATTTTTTACTATAACCACACCATTTTTACATCTTCCAATCTCATATTCCTAATCATTTCTCTTCTTATTTCTCAATTTTCTTTACTGATCCGAAATTTGGGTTCCGAGTTCTGCCACAACATCCTATTTCCGAC
>JBBMKE010000007.1:7312972-7330296 GCA_037834125.1 Lippia alba
CGTCGATTGATGGCACTTGCGAGCATCCTGTCACTTTCCTCAGAACCGAGGGACAACTGATAGAAGAAGGGGAACCTCCAAGCCAACATGATTGATCCATCCGAGCCATGCTGGCTCGATGCGGTCATATTATTCCTCTGCGACGGAACCTGTCGAGCGACAAAGTTGAAGTGAGGAAGATAAGGAATAAAGCCCCCAGGTACTCTCTGGACGATGAGGGACGCCTCTTTAAGCGCTCGTTTCAAGGCCCACCTATAAGATGCCTGAGGCCCTTTCAAGTTAAGGAAGTCCTAGAGCACATACATGGCGGCAGTTGCGGAAACCATTCTGGTGGTCGGATCCTTGCTAAGAAGGTATAAAGGAGTGGGTTCTATTGGCCTCGGTCTTGCAGGATGCCATCAACTACTCCAAGAAATGTTGTGACACCCCGACTTCTCGGCCGTACAGGTACGCGCGCCACGCATGAGAGTTTTGAGAAATAGGATTTATTTATTTTTCCTTCTGTATTTCCTTGTGCATTTTAATTGTCCTTGTTGCGCATTTCCTTCGTATTTCCAAGCTTGTGATTATTTTCCTAGCTTGTGATTATTTGACCCTATCGGTTAATTTTCGGAATTTACGTGCATTGTCATTTCATGACTCAAAATGTAACATTTTATACTAAGCATACCACTTTGCAACAATTTAAATTCATTAAGGACTAACTTGCAAATACCCACACTAACACACACACTCACACCGATACAAACACACTCACACACACACACTCTCCTTCATTCTTCTTTTTCATTTCTTTCCAATATTCAAGAGACAAAACCCTTATTTTCTTTCCCCAATTGATCATCCATCCAAGACCAAGGAAGCCAAGTGATACATCTTGCATACAACACAAGAGTTCATCCAAGAATCATCCTTCATTCTCTCCATTTCATTTTATCATTTTCAAGGTACAATTTCATATATGTGGGTTTGAGATTTTATTGCATATGTTCGTCTTGATCTTATCGGGCATTTGTTGAGCTTTGTGGATTTTTATGGCTTGAGCATGACTGAGATTATGCATACTTGAGTGTGGTTTTGTGAACTTGGAAGCATGAGTTTATATATGTTATATTTGGGGGTTTTAAATGGAGAATTTGTTGAATTCAAGCATGCCTTGTTGTGTTTCTTGATCCCTAATTGTGTATTTAAGTTTATATTTTGTTACTTGATTGATTTTGGAGTGTGGGTTATGTTGGTTTTGGTAGTTTTTGTGGTTTTGTGTTTTTCCTGGGGTCTTGCCCTGTTTTTCCCCTGTTCTTCACGCCCAGGGCTTCCCAAACGGGCGTTTGGGTTTCCCGTTCAAACGGGAAATGCCCGTTTGGTTACCGTCTGTTTTGTCCAGACGGGTTTGAAACGGGCGTTTGGGTTTCATGTGTAAACATGAAACGCCCGTTTCGCTTTGTTTTTTTCGTTCCAGGGGCGATGAAACACCCGTTTGCGTTTCTAGTTCAAACTGGAAACGGGCGTTTCAAAACCTTCTGTCCGTTTTTTCATTTTCTTCGTTTTGCGTGCTTTCTCCGTGTTTGTTGTTTCTATGCCTTCTTTGGACCTCTTTGAGCGTTACTTTGTGTTCGATTGCCATTTTTCACTTCTCGCTTTCGTAGTTTTTCATATTTGTTCGTTTTGCCCAACTTTGAATTATTTTATGGCAACGTGATTTATTCTTTGCGCATTTGAGCTCATAATTGACATATTGTGATACCATTTGCACCTCATATGCATTCTATTCATTGTCGTGCGTCATATTTGGTACATATTGAGTCGTGGCTCACATGTGTCTTGTTTTTTCTTGTCCAGAGGAGTCCCAAGAGTTCTTCGAGCCACTTGCTTAGGGTCCAAGGCGTTCTTTGGTCGTTTTTGGATTCGGTACAGGTGAGGAAATTGTTAGGATATATTATGGAATCCCTAAAACCTAACTTATGTGTTGTTTTGGCCAAAAACTATATTATGTATATATTTAGTTTTCAAAACTCAAACGTTTTCGAAAACATCTCTGCCCTCTGTTCTACCCTGTTTTGGCGAGACTCACTGATTTTCTGGGCCCAGGGGCTGAGGTGATGAGTGATCCGGGGAGGCAAGGGCCGACGGCTATCTAATCTCCTTAGTCCCAACCATTCTGTGGAGTAACCCAGCGGTTCACCAGGTGGTTTGGTGAATCGACGGATTCCGGTCTTTGGGATTCATGTACCCACTGACCACTTTGTTCTGGGTGGGGAGGAATAGCTACCCGAACCACCACCGGCGTAAGGAGTAGATGAGCACTGACTGATCTGTTAATAAGTGGAACCTAATATTGTGTATGCTCCTTAACAAGATTTTATACACAAGTTGGAGTTATAGAGAGAGCTCACTCGCCGAGCTATAGTGCACGTTTCCTGAAAAGTAATCTCATTAGTTGTAATTCCATTCATTGATGCCCTTTTTTTTCCCTTTTTCTTGAAAACCTTGGATGGAATTATAACGTTGCATGAATTTACCGCTTTCTATATTCTATTATGCCTTTCACTCAGTCTTGTAGAGACTGACCCCCTCCCATCTTTTGTCCCTCAGGTTTCGTGGCGTAGCTAGGCGGAAAAATTTCATTCTCTAGCTTTGTAATTTGGTGTCTAGCTAGGAACACTCATGTTGTACCACACACTTTATTTCATTTTGGATTTGTACGCATATGAATACTTGGAGAATTGTGTTATATGACTCATGTACATAAATGTAAATTATGTTCTTGGTTTTGTTATTTCTACTTCCGCATACTCTGATTTGATGGTACAGGGTTAGTTCCACCTAGTCAGGGGTTTTATTCTTGTTCTGTGTCTTCCGTTCGCTAGGATTGGGCTTGTGTACGGTCTATAATCGTATATGAGTTCGGTCTTGGTGCGGGGGATGTGGTGTCCCACGCTGGGGCGTTGCAGACTTAATGTTAATATTAATGAATATGAGTATGTATATGATATGTATCGTTTTATTGAAAACGTTTTGGTATGCAAAACCTATTCTCGGATTCATAACCTTTATTTTTAATGTGCTTTGCTCTATATATGTATAGTGTGTGGGTGTGCATCAGTCCCCTCACTCAGTCGAGTTGTTAGACTGGCCCCTTTCCTTTTCCCACCTTTAGTTTGCAGGTTTTGGTGTACGAGCTAGGTGGAGAAGTGGGTCGTTCGAGTCTCACTTTTGGGTTTAGATCGTGCTAGGTGCATTGCATATGTTATTTTGAATATGTATTTATGAATTGCTAATGTTATGAATCTTAATTCATTTTGGCCTTGTAATCCTTGTATATTTATTGTATAGGAATTTTATGTTTATGTGATCCTTTGCTTCCGCTATTTCATTTATATGTTGCACGCTCTGGTTTTGTTTAGCTCCGCCTAGCCTAGCAAGTGTGTGGTCTCCGTTCTCCTAGACTTGGGCTCATGTATAGACTTCCCATTTCATATGAGAGTTCGGGTTTAGGTGCGGGGGATATGGGCGGCCCACGCTCGGGTGTCATAAGAAGTGTTTTTGTTTGTCTCCCGTTCGTCGTGGCTTAGTACGCGCGCAGAGTCTCTATTTCGTTACACGTATCGGACTATGGTGCGGATGATGTAGTGCTCTGCACTCCGGGTGCTATATTATGTGGCCGAGTGGGAGCCGTAGTTAAAAGTGGGTCCGACCACATTCCTAAATAATAGGGATCAGTTTAGGTAACTGATGTGGGCCTATGAGAAGCCTATATAATAGAATTTATGTAACCCTAATTCTATCATATATATACAGAGCTTATCTGTGAGATAATTACATACCAAATATACAACATACTCAAATAATAGAGTTCTCTAATAACAGAGTTCTCTCTTATGTAGTCCTATCGTCCGAAGACTAGAGATTTAGGGCGTGAAAATATGGAGAATCTAGTAGCCACCTTTAAGATTGCAGTCGAGATTGCAGTGGACATATGGAGAATCTAGTAGCCACCTATGAGATTGCAGTCGAGATTGCAGTGGACATAAAGCGACAATCGAATCCGAATTCACTTCCGGAAAAGGTTAGTCGGATTATATGTTCCTACATAAGCAAATCTAAGGAATTAAGCCCAAGTAGCCCAAGAATTTTGAGTTGTTCCGTTCTTCTCATTAATCATAAATTGGTCATTCAAAAATCATGTTGGTCAATAATTTCTTCAATAAAACTCGTGCATGCAGCTTCCCTTTTTACTGGAACTAATATTGCTGGAATGTGAAGGGCCAAATTATGATAGCACTATAACTCTACGAATTTACGGTATCAAACATACCTATCTGATAAGACATGATATCTTATCAATAAATCTGAATTTTTAACCAAAAATGGTGCTCACATTAATCCTTCAATTTCCTCTTAGAATGAATTTTTGCTATATTATTTGAGTGATACTTGAGCCATGGGAAAACTGGATTAAAGAGTTCCAAGAAGTGCCTTTCCAAAGATGAGTGGAAAAAAGTCTTCATAGTAAGTAACAACCCTTTTTTAAGGGGTGTGCAATCATTTCTGTCCAACTGGGCCTACCTTGTTCCGATTGGGTCAGCCTTGAAGGTGAAAAAATAGTGTTTGTGGGCTTAGGGTTGTCAACTTGGCAGATTTTAATCCGATTCTAATCCGTATTCGATCAGAAATTTAAAAAATTTGATTGATAAAAAAGTTTGATGAATCGTATCCTATTAGAAATATTCATTATTCGAAACAAAAGGATCCAATATAAAATTACTGAATCCGATTCACTAAAGATTTGAATCCAACTTTTTGTTATGTTTATTGAATTAATTATTATATAAATAAAGAGTCCTTAGGATAACCATTAAAAATTCAAATATATATAATATCATGGTACTTAATGAGACATCTTTCCCTATTTTCTACATAAAATATGGTCATGTTTTCTTAATTAATTTCAAATTAGCATATATTTAAAAATATATTAAGTAAAAATAACAATAATTCATCAAATAATACTTTTGTATATAAAGATTATATAATTGCATATATTTTTTCATATTTATTATTTTAAAATAATAATAAATTTTAAGGCTAAACAAGTGGGATTTTTTTTATCAAATTTGATCCGATCAGTTATAATCCGAATTCAGTCTCGATGGATGCAAATCTTATAGGATTCAAATTTAGATCCAATTATCGAATTTGTTTATTAGATTCTGATTCGAATTTTCCTTATCTGGCCCGAATTCGACTCGTTGACAGCCCTATGTGGGCTA
Source organism: Lippia alba (assembly GCA_037834125.1). Taxonomy (NCBI): domain Eukaryota; kingdom Viridiplantae; phylum Streptophyta; class Magnoliopsida; order Lamiales; family Verbenaceae; genus Lippia; species Lippia alba. The sequence continues at coordinate 7,318,243 of JBBMKE010000007.1, forward strand.
ATATCAAGTTCCATCAAAATTTAAAGCTACTCCATAACAATCATTAATTGTACTCTACAAAGCACGAACACGACCCAAATTGTATTCGTGCAGTGTCCGACACGTGTCGGACACGGACACGCCTCGAACATGGCTCCGATACGTGTTGGTGTCGTCTAAAATGAGTCCGAAATAAAATAAAATTAAAAAAAAAGACACGGTGTCGGACATGGTGGACTGAAGTGTCCGACATGGCTCGGACACAGCGGGGCAACTTTTATAATTATATAAAGTTCTTATGCTTTTTTTAATATTTTTAGAATTTTTTGGAAAAAAATTGAAATAACAAATTTTATTCTAATTTTTAATTATACATATTATTTTAAATATTTTAGTTTACATAGATTATACTTATAAAATATTTTTATTTTTATACGAAATATTTTTATTTAGATATAAAATATATTTATTTATATAAAATATAGTCGTGTCGTGTCTTAAAATTTTTAAAAAATTCTCATCACGATGTCCATATCTTGTCGTGTCCGTGTCCGTGTCCGTGCAAAATAGACTGTATCCACTCTTAGCAAGTGACAAGACAAGATCAATCCTTAACAGAACCTCAATGTTCCAAAAATATCCATCCACATTTCATTCCACATAAAAATGACATATTCAATCATAATAGCCCCAAATTCAGTAATTTTTACTGAATTCGGAAAATAAGGAAAAAAAATACACTTCTCTAACCGGAATAATAAATACACAAATATTGGCCTAAGCGGGTGCAAACCTGCCACCACAGCACTAGAGCCACAGCTCCCAGAGCCTCTTCCAACCTCCTCCATCACCCTTGTCACGCCATATACAAACTCTTAACTTCCAACCTTAATTAATTAATCCTTATTTTCTCCAAAAATAATAAATTGTTTTCGAATAATCTCATCAAATGATGAAATTAGAACTGTCCCCCTTGATAGGTTTGTCCGAATTGCCAGCCAGCAGGTGCAACATTGTTGCAAGTGAGGGTTCTTCCGTCGCTGGCGGTGATCTGAAATGACAGGCTTTGCCCGTTGAGGTTGCCGTTGCTCTGCCAGTTTTGGCCCCAGTTCCTCGACATCGATTGCCACCCGGTTCTCGAGCCCTTGATCGACACCGAGTGGATGTCACCGGCCCCGGCCACGTTTGTGATCAGGACTAGGTTGAAGTAGGTGTGCCCGTTGATTGTGAACCGTATTCCGCCCTTCTTTTGGCATGGAACCCTGTTTGTATAACGGTAATATATTAGTGTCGGAGTCGGGACCCACAAAGTTAAATCGCTTATTTGGGGGGAAATATTGTATTGTTTTGTTTCACGGTCCGTAGGATCTTCCATTTTTTTTTTTTTTTTTGGACATTAAATTGGGATTCTTGTCAAATTTCCCACCAAAGTAAGTTGGGGAAGTATGATGCCAATTTCTAATTTAAAAATAAGAAACTTCAATGTAACGTTACACGCCACTTGTTAAATTTCGCCTAAATAGGATATATTAAAATTGTTATGGAGCTAATTTTAAAATAAGTAACAAAAAATACATATAATCGTCGTACCTTCTGTAAGAAACCGGGACGATCCCGGCTCTGTATTGCGAGATTTGCAAGAAAGCCGGCTCAGCCAAATCGAAGTGCTGACGAGGAGGGTTGCACCACCCACCGTTGTCGTTAGGCAAAGAGGGGTTCGGAGGGCAGAAATTGGTGGCGGTGACGGTGATGGTGCCCGACAGACACCATTTGGGGTCACTCGAGCAAATAATCTCGTAGCAAGCGCCGCAAGTCAATCCATTGTTGAAGAGGGCCGTGCTAAGCGCCGCCGTGTTTGTGCCGTATCCTTGGCTGTACAAGTTGCCGTAGCCACAAGCACCTCCTGCACTCATTACAAAAACATACAAGAAAATGTCACTTTTTAGGCCTGGAGACTCGCTTGCCTAATTACATGCCATTTGCAAGCTACTTAAATGGGACCAATATTAACGAACTAAGTTAAAGGAGTGGGCCCATTTGAAATAAAAGTTGGGAAAAAGTTTTTAAGTACAAAATACGATAGAATTTGAGTTGTTTTGTGCACTTATCAGACCAATGCTGAACTGATACAAGAATTTCACTACAAATTATTTTCTCATATATGATAAAACGAACATTTGACTTACCCATAGTGCCCGAAGCGTCGCCACCGCCGTAGAAAGTAGCGTGGGCGCTCTCCCATCCTCCGTAATCACCAAATGTACTCAACACACAAAATCCAAAGAAGGAGAAGAATACAAGAGGGGCCATGAAAACAAGAACACTATACATTTGGGAAAGAGATGGCAAAAAGAAGAGAAAGAAGACTGAAATGTAGTGTAGTAGTTGTTGAGAGCTTAGTACAAAATGGTGTAGTAAGAGGGCTTTATTTATACAAGAAATTGTGGGCTATGTCTCTTGAGGAAATGTAAGTAGAAAGTGACAATTTAGCGGCAAAGAGGGCTGAAACCCCCAAGAAGTGATACTGAAATATTTTTTTTTTAAGGTCACATAACAAAAACCAAGAAGCACATGCAATTGCCCCAACTTGGAACTACCAACTGCTAGTCTCACTATACCCTACCTGCACATGCATTCCTTCTCAAACCTCAACTGTTTTCCCTCCTTTTTCTTGATTCTACAATCTTATTTTTTGGATCCATATATGTATTTATGTATGTAAATTTAACGATAATTATGTTGATGTAATTTGGGATTTGGCCTCATTAGTTAGTCTTTAATGAGGCTTGAAAAGTTTCTTTATATCTAGATGGGTGAATTCTGATGATAATACTCTATGTTGCTAACCGGTAAACATTAGTTTTAAACTCATACTGATAACAACATGAGTAGGTCAATCTTTTAGATATACTGGCGTAATTATATTTCTCCGTGGTAGTAATTTAAATCTAAAACTTTTTACGTATAAGAACCAAGCTAGACCGGAAGCAATATTTGTCCTCAATTTTATTACAATATGCATACATTTTTTTTTTCTAAATCATAACATCTACCGTCGACTAAAGTGACTAGCTAGTCATCTCGTTGTCATTTGTTACTTCCATTAAAATATATTTCTATATAGATCTATTAGTATATCTATAGTTTGTCCTCCTAAAACTTAATGTATTATACCTTTTGGAAGTCTAACCTCTTGTTTATAATGAAATATTCTTAGCTTATATATATGTATGAGCTAGGCTATATTATTTGATTAGACGACATTATAAAAAATGTATAATATTTTTTTATGTTATTTGCCTAAAGTTGCGCATGGTTGGTATGCTGAAAGACTTAGGATATTGGCAGCTTCTGACTCTCGGTGATTGAACCTTATGATAATTAAATGAACCAACGAGGAACTATACACAATTAACAAATTGAGATGCATAAAGTCAAGTTCACATCAAAATATTCTTTTAATTCGGGATGTGTTTAGTTTGTTTTATTACTCAAATTATTATATTAACTTACTTGATTTATGCAGCTATAGGTCCTTAGGAAATTTGGCTCCTTGAATTCTACAATAAGATATTTATAGTCGATTACATTAACTGATTCTTTCGCTAAATTATAAATGCCTTAAAGCATTATAAGATTGTAAAATTGTTGTATTTTTAAAATTAGGGTTCAAACTTTTAATGTGTGCCCGTGTGTACTTCCGAATAGGTTGCTTTTTGCTCAAAAAACAATGTGGAATCGGTTAAATGTGGTGAAGGGTGTTTCGAGGTCAATCTAAGACATTTTCTTTCGGTAAGAAAATGAAATTGGGAAAAACGAGGAGCATCTGAGATTTTAGAGGCATAATTTGTGGGGTGTTGCATGTGTCTACTTGGTTGATGAAATTAATAAGCTTTGAAATTATCAAGGTCTTTCCTATTTATAGAAATTGGGGATTTTGGTGACTTTATTACGGAGTTATTTTATTTGAATTTTATGTCAAAAAGAAATAATAAAGTATTGACCGCATTTTTTTTTCTTTTTTCTCTCTAGCTTGAATAGGTGGAAATATGTTAAGAAAAAGAGAATTCTTTTTCTAGTTATTTATTTATTTTTATTTTTATTTTTTGGGAGGGTTAGAGAGGATGACGGGGTGAGAATTACAAATCAACAAAAAGAAAAAAACTATAAAAAGAATTCAAGAAAGAATAGTTATAATTTCATTTAATTGTGATGAATTTTAATAATTTAAAATCACAAATAGTTATTAAAACTTGATATGAATTTCATTTATTCTCATTTTTTTTGCGTAATAAATTGATGTTAAGCAACAGGCAATTAATAACTGCAAATTAGATGAAACAATACAGGATTAACAAATAAATAAATAAATAAAAGAGAAAAAGACATTGAATTATAACACACACCACACTTTGGGCAAACATTTAATCCGTCGGAGGACTAACTCTCCCAAAATTTATTATGTTGATTGGCTTCATATCTCATTTAATTAGGGTTTCGAGTAAACATTTAATAAAGTTGATTGGTTTCATATCTCATTTAATTAGGGTTGGGAGTTAACATTTAATTGGATTTAAGTGAAAGAATAGACTCTCCCAAAATTTAATAATGTTGATTGGTTTCATATCTCATTTAATTAGGATCCGGAATAAACATTTAATTGAGTTCGAATCTAACAACAAACTCTACCTAAACTTAACAGTAGTGATTGATTTCATCATTTAATTGTATTTAAGCGCGACAATAAGTAAATTTTTTTTAAAATATAACAAAGAGTATTCGAACCTTCGTCTCTTAACCATTAAATCAATAATGCAATACTCATTGGGTAACCCTCAATGCTTTTGTTATTATATACAAAGCACAAAAATAAATTAGTTGATAAGGACCTAAAGCTTTTGTCGGTTATCCTCATATGAAAATATTGGATAGATTAATTGATCATAGTTCGTTTATAACTTTATAATAAACTTTGACGTCAATTAATTATCACGACATATTATAATCATCAATCACGAGTTTGTAAGTCGGCTTAATTAAGGGTATTAAGCATATTAGACCAATATTATTCGCTAATTTCATCACTTCAACTAATGACGGTGTTTCAAAACAATATCCATTTACAAATAAATAAATGGGCTAAAATCATCACAATTTTTTTTGTTCAAGAAAACGAAACAACAAAACTAAGCTACACTTCTTCCTCGATCTCGAGTGCATCAGGAGGCTCGTTTTAGATGGTTCTTGAATCGATTGGTCATGGATTACACGTGTGAGCATGTATATCGCCTAACTGTAAATAAACATTATCACTTCTTTTTTTTTCTTTTTTTAAAAGCAAACCCTGAAGGGAAATTTATTGAATCAACCAAAATTAAAACATACAATGAAATAATCAGAAAAGCAACGCAGACTTAAGGCCGCAATTCTAACAAATTTGTGGGCAATCATATTTGGTCCACATCTAATATAACAGAAACAGGCATTCTCAAAACTAGATCTAATACGAATAGAGACCGTGAGAATACCACAAACGACTTTTTCCATCACCAGATTCTCAACAGTTGAATCAGGCGTGTATCCATCTGAATTGATATCGAAATAAACGCATCCATCCATAAGAGGCAAAAGATGCGGGCGTTTGCAGCACCGGGAGAACCACCTGCAATAAGATGAGATCTCGAAAGAAAAAGAAGTTAAAACTCTCATTCGAGAGAGGAAAACACCTCTCATACGAGAGAAAAACAACTCTCATACGAGAGGAACAATCAACTAAAGAGAAATAAACTGCAAATAACATAGATCAAGAACTCAAAGAGATCCAAACGTGATCTGAATCTCACTGAAAACCAAAACAAAGACAAGAAGAGACGACTTCTAGAGAGAAAAAGAAAAAACCTAGTCAATCAATTTTCTGATATTCCAATTTGCAACGAAGTTGAATCCATTTGTTATTTTCTTTTTCCTTATTTTCGTTTTCCTTTTGGGTTTCTGTTTTTCGTCATTAGTTATAGGCTTGGCATCGGTTTGATTGAGCCCATCAAATTGATACGTGTACTTTTCTGTTTCTGGTTGCATATTCGACGAGGGTTCTTGCCGTTTTGTAACAAGGGTTTCAATCAGGTTGCTACATCAACCAGGTATGTTGTGCCAACTGTTTTCACATCGAATTTGCATTTTATTTACCTTGAATTTTGATTTTTCTGGTTTATTGCTTGTTGATTAATTGTTGTAACGCCTTGGAATAACTTGAATATTTTTGTGTGTGGTGGGTATACTGCTGCGAATTTTAAAAAGACTATGGCTGAGAGTTGCAACGCTGAACAAAATATGCCATCACTAGATAGATTGAGTGAGTTGCCCGACGAGGTTCTCTGCCACATTCTCTCTTTTCTCCCAACCAAGCATTCGGTGTCTACGAGCATTCTATCCAGACGTTGGAGGTTTCTCTGGACACAAGTCCCAATTTTAAAATTCGCATGGTACAATTCTGCATATTGCAACCCACCTTTCCGTCACTTATATGAAGAAGACCATTACGTTGGCCTCCTACCTCGCTTCTTGGACATAGTCACCACGGCACTTGCACGGTATAAAGTGAATGCCATGGACAATTTTTGCCTATCATTTGCCAGCGAAACCGAGGACTTGGCATTGATCAATGAGCCTTTGAAGGCATGGATCCCCATTGTCATTGCTTGCAAAGTCCGTGGCATTGAAATTTACCAGAATTATTTTTCTGATCCCTTGGTTGTCCTGCCTCAATGTCTCTTTACTTGCAAAACTCTTGTTTCTTTGAGTCTTGATAGCTGTGAAATACCAATATTACTGGATGAAACGGTATGTTATCTCCCTAACTTGAAGAAGCTTATCCTTCGTGATGTCTTTTTCAACGGAGATGCAAACTTTTGCCGTATGATTTCTTGTTGTCCGGTGCTTGAATACTTGTCCCTGGTTGAACCCCGGGATTCGCTCCATTGTAGCATATCTTCACATACCTTAAAGTGGCTCGAGGTTGCATTTTCTGAATGCAGGCTAGAGTTGAATGCTCCTGCCCTTAGATACCTCAGGCTAAATTGGTGTACTCATGTTTCGGTCGAGGAGCTAAATTCTTTAACTGAAGCAAATATCACTAGTTATGCCTGCTATTTGTTGGAACTTTTTGATGGGCTCTGCAATGTCAAGTGCCTGAAATTAAGAATTTATAATGATCCGCAGCAGGTATGCATTCTATGAAGAATACTATGGAAGTAAAATTTTGTTCATTTTTATTCCTATGACATAGCCGATTTCTTTGCATACAGATTCTTGGCTCGACCTTCACTTTTTACAATTTATCCAAACTGGAATTGAATGCTGATTGGCGTTTGATTCCAGAGTTCCTTGAAAGTGCTGTTAATCTTCAAGACCTTTTTGTTGACGTCGATGTAATGGTGAAATAGATGTAGATCAGGTACGTTTTCACGCCATCAATCTTCCTCTATTTATGTTAACATCCCATATTGGAAAATGAATAAATCATATGATAGTTAATAAATGTAAGACAACTCGCACCTTAGCTTTTGAGGTAAGTTAGCCCGAGCATAAACTTTCACAATTTATTTACATATATTTTCGTTTTTCATTCATCGGCCAGTTTTTCTTTGTAGGATGATGGTAGGGATGATTTAGATTTAAAAGTCTGGAGGGAGACCCACGCTGTGCCTACATGTCTGCTGTCGCATCTTAGAACTATAAAGATTGCAGGTTCAGAATGGTTAGACCAATATTTTGAAATGGTTAAATATCTCTTGAGGAATGGTCGAGTCTTGAAGACCATGGAAATTCACTTTTTTGATTATCCCTGGATAGAGTTGTCGACCGAGGAAGAAGAATTTATCTCTGATGCCTCGGACAAGATTTTCCAGTTTGAGCGGGGGTCTGAGGAATGTGAGATAATCTTTAAGTGAGAAGTTGTCGGAGATTATTTTCTAGTTTTTCAACTGCATATTATGTTGTTCACATGTTTATGCTTTTATGCAGATTTTTACACCACTCTCCTTGTGTTAGGAGAAATGAGCAAAAAAAACTGTGTTCCAAATATTAACACAAAAAATTCCGTGTATTCAAAATAATTGCATGGAAACCCTGTGTTACAAATATCAACACAAAAAATCCATGAAATAATTGCATGAAAACCCTGTGTTACAAATATCAACACAAAAAATCCGTGTTCATGGGTTTTTTGTGTTGATATTTGTAACATAGGGTTTTTTTTTTCCATTTCACCTAACACAAGGGTGAAATATATATATAACTCCATGTTTATTATGTTTTTGAGGTTGTCGTTTTGTGCATTTCAGGACGCTATAAAAAAATTTGCATAAATTTATCTATATATCGATAATTTCTCAAAAATAATATATTTTTGACAAATCTAGTATTTTATTTTAAATAAAAAGAATTACTAAAACTCAATATAAATAAATGATTACCAATAAAATTATATTGATTTGAATCATTATTATAGAACTCTTTATACCATCTCAACCGTGACTTCTTAATTATTCGTTTCACATTCTGGATTAATTGTGTAGCCATCATAAAGCTTAGTAATGGCTAGTGAAAGCTCCTCGTCTTCTCCACGTTGTTGAATGTGCTCGAATAAATGTATGTTTGTTTATTAAAAAGGACACGTTATTACTCTGTTAAGCCTGCAAATACCTCTTCATTTTGTTTTCATGGCGAGAATAGAAGAGCATACAAGCAAAAAACGCAAAATTATTTCAAATCAAGAACAAAGTAAGCCCTCAATTGATGGACTCAGTGCTCTGCCTGATCCAATACTGTCTCATTCTCTCTTTTCTCCCAACTAAGCTCTCCATTGCAACAAGCGTCCTAGCCCAACGATGGAAATTTCTTTGGGCTGATATCTCCAATCTACACTTGGACAGCAGCCATTATAAACCAGAGTCCGAATACGGGCCTTTCTTTTTGTTAGTGTGCATTATTCTCGATAATTTGTGAATTTGTGGCCTTATTTGAGTGCTTTTAATTGATATAATTTGGTGCTTTGATGAATTTTTGTGTTTATTGGGCAGTTGGGTCAAGTCTCTAATTTATTGGAACTTTTGGGCTAATTATGTTGTTGATCGTGCGTAAAGCTGCTTTTGTGGGAATGGGCCAAATTAAGCTATAATATTCTTGGAATATTGGTGCGTTTACGGAATTAATTGAAATATGCCTACTTTGTGGGGATTGAATGCAACATGCACGCGAGAAGGAAGTTGAAAGTTGCTGCCTTATTTCTAAATTAGTTATTAGGCCCAGCTTAGTGGGCTGATCATTGTCTTGGGAATTAAATTAAGAGAGAAGCCCATGCCTTGATGATTGACTTGGGCAGCAAGGATTTTGAGTCCGTTTAGGACTTGGAATTGGGAGAGAGATTTTGACTAATTAGCATGCTATTTATACGTAACCTAGGAAGCAGAATCGGGAGAACCTTTGCACACCATAATTTTCACGCAGCAGCTTGGGCGAGGAATTTGGGACGAGAGCAGCTCGAGGATTCTTCCAAGAGCAAAATCTTTCCTCTTTCTTTATTTTAGATTGATACTTTTATTTTATTTCTTGCTTTTGAACATGTTTATGAGTAAGCTAATTTCTTAGTACCTAGTTAGAAATTTATAATTTATGTTTTTGACATCGTGAGACCTAATTGACTTTTATAATTTAGTTTTTATTTCAAGTATTTATTAATTCTCTGAGTGTCGTGTTTATTGTGATTTATTTGCTTAAGTGGTTACGACCGAATCATCTAAGTAGGATTATTGTATATAGCCATTCATGATTGTGTGAAGTGTATGTAATGCAAGATTGATATTTGTGGTGCATTAATAAGAAGGATTAGGTTGCAGTTCTCAACTTATTAAGGGAATTAATAATCTAATTTAAACTTGGCACATGTCGTGATTAGGTTGATTAGGGCTAGTATTTTCTTGATTCGTAATGTTGCTGATTCATTAAATCCTGTCTAGTGTCTCTAGGGGTTGTGAGTTGATTAGGGAATAACTGTCGAGTGTCTCTAGGTTGTTCTATTATTTAAGAGAAAATGAGGCGGAGTTGAGTGTCTCTATCTGCTATAGCTAGTCTATTTGAATAGCTGAATTTATTTTTGTGTCTATGATCGATGTCCTAAACTGAATTGTGATTGTTAGCTAGGTATTGCTTATTTTTGCATCTATGATCGATGTCCTAAACTGAATTGTGATTCTTAGCTAGGTATTGCTTTTCCTGCCGATTTATCAAAACCCAACTTCTAAGTGATTTATTGTTTTTACTATAGTTTATTTAATTGTTAAGTAGTTAGTTAGTTTGGTAAATCTTAAAATCTCACGATTTTTACTCGTTAATTTTAGTGAATTCTTCTGTGGTTAATTAGAATGATTTTAAACCAATCTCTGTGGATTCGACTCGTTTGCACTATACTTAATTTTCGTTGTAAATCGGATTATTATTTATTTGACGGATTCGACACCTGTCAATAAAAAGTTATAAATTCATCCAATCTTCATGGTTCGACTTCCGTTACCGTTGTTTACAATTCAATTTGTGTGCAAAATTCAGGACTTTATTATTGGTGGTTTCGACACTCATCACTAATTATCTATCAAACATTACGTATACTTCATGCAATCAAGATTGACAATATGCAATAAACTTACTTAGAAAATCGGGCCCTAATCAACTAAGCAAATAATCATAATAAAACACTGCACGCAGAGAATTAATAAATACTCGAATTGAAATCGAATTATGAAAAACACTTCGGTCTCATGATGTCAAAAACTAAACTATAATATCCAGCTAAGTACTAACTAATTTAGCTACTCATATCCATGATGTTTGAAAGCAATAAATAAACTGAAAACATGAATCTAACTAAGGGAAAAATTGTAGAGGAATGATTTTTTCAGATGAATCTTCAAGCTCTCGCTCCCAATTCTTCATGCCAACTCCTGCTCCCAAAATCACGATTGAAAAGTGGATGTGAAAATTGTATCTGAAAGTTGTCTAACTCTGCTTGCAAGTCACCAATTTATAGCCTCTCAATCTCTCAAATCCTTGTCCAAATTGGACTCTATTTCCTTCCAAAGCCCACGCCTGTGAGAAATATAAATCTGATTTCATAACTTGTCCTCCAAGAATTCAATTTGAACCTTAAACTTCATACAATTCAATTCCATCTTGGACTCTTGCCTGAACACACGCAGAATGGCTGCAACAATCCAATTTCCACCTTTGGACTTCCAATAATCAATCCATAAACAGGCCTCTAATTAATTCTAACTAATTAAACTCTCAGCCCATTAGCATCGAGGTCTGCCACAAAATTAATTCTTCCAACTTCAGCACATGCACAAACGCGGCCCACAAGCTTGGTCCATATTCAAGGAAATTCAACTTCAAGTCCACCAATTATTCCCATGCAAGCACACGTGAAAATCGATAGTTCCAAAATCCATCCTCAATGTAAACTCTTGCCATATTCAACAATATTGGTCCAAAAATATTCTTCCCAAGTCTCTATACAATCAAAACACGAAAACTCATTAAAAGCAACATATCACAATTAAGCTCCAAAATCAGTCACACACGCACAGAAAATATGAGTTATAAACGTTTTATCAAATCTTGTTCGTGTCAAAGACTTATCGGCCAATAGTCCTTCCAATGTATTGGGTTTTCCTTTTTTGGAATAAGTAATATCGTAGTCGCTGTAATCAATTTTAGAAGGGGGGCTCCCTTAAAGAAATCCCAAATAGCCTCACAAACTTAAACCTTGATAATATCCCAGAAAACTTGGAAGAAACGTGCCCCGTATCCGTCAGGGCCTGCCATGCTATGGGGGGATAAGAGAACACCGTGCTCTTGATCTCTTCCACTGTCGGCATTTCGTAGAGATTATTCCTATCCTCCAAACTAACCACAGGCGAAATCACACTATAATCAGTTGGTCTAACTTTGTTCTCAAAAGAGAACATCGTTTGAAAGTATCTAACAACAGAATCACTAATTTCAATATGATCTTTTATC
>JBBMKE010000007.1:7330396-7347555 GCA_037834125.1 Lippia alba
GTGAATTATAATAACCCAAAAAAAAAAAAAAACTCATACGAGTAGGATTAATATTGTAATGGTGTGACAAGAGTGAGACTAAAAACGTAAGTTTTCAGGGCGTCATGCTACCACGTTTTTGTTATTATATACAAAGCACAAAAAGTAATCAGGCGATAAGGATCTAAAACATTTGTGGTTATCCTCGTAAGAAAATATTGGATAAATTAATCTCGAACCCTTATTGCCTTCTAACAAACTTTAACATCAATTAAGAGTAAAAAATATTATAATCATCGACCACGTGTTTCCATGTGGAATTAATTAACGGACATAAGCATATTAGGAAAAAAGTTATTCGCTAAATTTGTTATGTTAATTAATTAAGTGGTTAGTTGCCAATATGATTAAAATTAGTCTATCGTTAGAAGGTTGTAATTTTGATTAATTAATGAGGGGCCAGGGGTGCTGCCATGTTAAGGGCACATGCATGCCCTTTGTATTCTTTAGTAATTATCCTAATTTTATATAAATTGTTGAATTGTTAGAGAAAATTAACTAAGTTTTGAATCGTACCTATGTTTGTCGGATACGTGCCTTGTGTAAATGTATAATAATTAATTATTGAAGAATTATTTAATTGGAATATCAAATTCACAAACACATATGAAGAGTTGTTTAGAAAATTATACGTTGATTATTCCACATTAGAACAATAACATAAAACAAACAATTTTATATATTAAAATGTTGTGCATGTAATTAAATTATGATACTTAAAAGTGGATTAATTGTGTCATTTTGATTTCATTCCCATTTTTATATTTTCTGAACGTTAACGATGTTCCATATAATAATCGAGTTAAGATTATATTCAGGATGAAGTTAATAAAATAAATGTTTTAAAACTTTAGAACAATTTTAGAACATCGAAAACACAATGACCGAGTTAAGATTTTATTCAGTATGAAGTTAATAAAATAAATGTTTTAAAATTTTAGAACAATTTCAAAACATCAAAAACCCCAGAAGATAAGAAAGTTGAGGCTACCGAACAATCTCTCTCCCGACCTCTATATACATATACTATAGAGACATTTCAAACTTTAATTTGCCCTCATAACATTGTTAGATAAATTTAAATATTTAATAATACGTATATCTGATAGTTTAAAATTTTTAATTAAATGATCGTTCAATATGTGAATATGATACCAAAGCTCAAGCCAAAAAGGTTTTAAAATTGAATTTTCACGCTCGCCCAATTAAAAAAAAGAAATAAAATACACATGTATGGCCAAAAAAAGAAAAAAAGAACTCCGTCTGTATATATATGAGGTGTGTATCAGACATTTCTGTCTAGACGTAAGGGAATATATTACAGATATTTAAATATTTAATTATACTCCTATCTAACAGTTTAACCTTTTAGGTCACGTTTACGTTCACAAAAATGTTAACGAATGTCATGATATTGTGGGTTGGATAAAGTCGTCCAACATGTGTTTACAACTTATGTTGGCAACAGCCCAATTATGTTTTTTTTCTATTTATTTTTATTGTACATTTGCCCTAATTATGGGAAAGGACATATATACTCTTTTAATTATTTGTCATGCTCCTCTCTTCTTCGGCTTTCTTTTTCTCTTGCCCCTCTTATTCTCCTGTTCTGCAACAAGAAGAACAGAGAAGCTGCAACCACCAAGCAACCCTCCACCGTCCGCCGCCTTGACCGGTTCAATTTCCTATTTCGATCACAGCTCCGTCACCACCGGACTCTCTCTGTCTCTTTGCTCTCTTCACCGTCTTCTTTCTCTCCTTTCCTTCGCCCCAGATCCTAGAAAAATGGGTCCTGCCGACTTGTCACCACCATATCCGACGTCTTTCCCGTCGACGACCACTTATGTCGGCCGCCGCCTCCAACGCCCGACCACCATCCTTTGTTTTTTTTCCTTCCAGCCCCATCTTCTCTCACTTGATTTGGGCGAAAATCCCTTCCACCACCGTGAGTCACCACTCCAGCTCCGGCCACTCCACCAAATCAGATTTCACATATTGCAACTGATTACAAAATATCCCAAGAAAAGTCAAGAATAATTTCGAGCTTCATCCTCCTAAATCTATTTCACAGAAACACACACGAAAACAAGTATTACTATTCTCAATGGCAAATGATTGTAATTAACGGTAAAATTGGACAGAAAGGTAATATCCCATCTCATGTTAATTTGGGCTGCAATTAAACCCGTAAATTGGGCGTGTTCAATTATCATGAATTGTCATGTCAGTTATACGGGCTGACCTCCATTTAAAGTAAAAAAAAAGTCATGTTAAATCCCATAAACATGCATTCAAATGAAAAATAAACGCGGCCTTAGAGTTAGAGGTGGAAGCCATATTCGAGATAGGTGATGGCGGCCTCTCCCAATATTTGCAGTGTTTGACTTTCTTATTTAATTTTATAATTATCTATTTTGATATATAAATGTTAAGAAAAATGACAAATTTACACTATTAAAATATGAAAGAAAAAAAAAAGTCCTTTTGATATTGCCCTTTGCCCTCAATTCCTCGTATCAAGTACAACATGCATATAAATACATTTTCTTACACACTTATTCATAGTTCATACACGTACGCACACGTGTTTGTTACTGCAACCTATGTATTCTTAATACATAATATAGATATTAATACGAATATACACATGTGAGTTAATTTTGCTGAATGCCCATAGAAATCTATACTGTATCGCATACAAGGGTGAGATTGATCTAAATAAATTAATTTGGACCTCGTACGTTCTTTTGCTTTTTTCCAAATTTTTATTCTTAAGAAATTATTTAATTTGTCGGTTAACTATCCAAAATCCTTACGTTTTTAAGACTCTAATTATTTATCAAATCACATCAATTAATTTATTAACTCAATAAAATTCGGTAAAGTCCAACTAAAATTATTTCATTTCTCAATTAACTATCCACAATTTTTATCATTTTTAAGATTATAATTATTTATCAAATCACATTAATTAATTTATTAACCTCTCCAACTAATAATACTTTATTTATGTCAAGTGGTTAATTGATTTCACTAACTGGTAATAATCAATTAAAATTATGTTAGAAGAAACAAACTCTATGTAAATCTAGATTTTTATATGGGTTTTCTATAATAAAACTGTACGATGCAATATATAATTAATTAGCAATATTTTATGGGGCAGTTACGTAGATAATTGGATAAATACATGCGAACCTCATGCAAACAAATCAAAGATGCAAATTGCCAACCATGTAATTTTCCATTTCCCATTCATCAACAATAACTACAATGCAATTATCTATACTATAAATAGTTATGATTTACGCGCACATTTAAAAATATCATTTTAATATGTAGTGTCGTGTCAGACATTCCTCGCATGAGAAATTCAAAAAAATATTCTTATCATCATTTTCATATCGTGTCGTATTCGTGTCGTCATACCCATATTCGTGTTTTATAGCGATATCACAACAGGAGTTGGAGCACTAGCAACATATTTTTCTATTTTGTCTTGTAGGACGACAAATTTTGGCTTTGTCGGATCTTTCTTGGTGTATAGTTAAAAAATGGAGGAACTCAATTGAAGAATGGAGGGAGGGGGGCATATGCAAGAACTATGCCGAGACCTTTTTTTCGGCTGTGGCTAGGGCACTGCAGTGGAATCAAAATAGAAACGTCTCTAATAAAAATGATAAGTCACCGATGGAGTTTGTTAGGAATTATCATAACACTTATTATGGGACGGTGAAACGATTTGGATCACATCCTCAACCATGATTAGTAGGGAGGTGGATATATAGCACCTATAGCGCGGGATTGATTGGAATAATGAATCGACTTAATACTTAGGTTGCAAAGGACTCATTTGGCTTGGGAACATGTTGAAGTGAGAGATGAAATGTTAGAGAATTTATCCACCAATTCTGAACAAAATGTGAATCTTTGACTGCAAGTGATGAAGAAGTTGACGAAATCTATACGACGCTTGATGTTGGGGAAAACATATGTGGAACGACTAATGCCATCCCAGTATTGTCTACCTTAGGTTTCTTGGTTTCGGTATAAGTTATTGTTGATTGTTAGTGTGAGTGTACCTTTGAATCTTTGACATACATGGAGAAGAGTAAAATTTTTAACGAGACCCCTCCTCAAGAAAAACATAACCCTAAAAATGGAGATTACAAAAGTACATAGTAAGCAAATCCAAGGAATTAAGCCCAAGTAGCCCAAGAATTTTGAGTTGTTCCGTTCTTCTCATTAATCAAAAATTGGTCATTTAAGATTTAAAAATCATGTTGGTCAATAATTTCTTCAATATAACTTATGCATGCAGCTTCCCTTTTTCACTGGAATTGATATTGCTGAAATCTTAAGGGTCAAATTATAATACCAAAATAACTCTTTAGTTTATACTAATTTACCGTATCAAAGTACCAATCTGATAAGACACGATATCTTATCAATAAATCTGATCTTTTAACCAAAAATGCTGCTCAAATTTATCCTTCAATTCCTCTTAGAATGAATTTGGCTATGATATTTGAGTGATACTTAAGCCATTTCCTGGACTGAAGAGTTCAAAGAATTGCCCTTTCAGAGATGAGTGGAAAAGGTCTTATTGTACGTAAAAGCCCTGTTTTTAAGGGGTGCAATCATTTCAGCCCAAATGGGCCTATCTTCTTCCGGCCTTGCAAGTGAAGAATGAAGTGTTTGTGGGCTAAAATCAAGGTTCATCAAGCGTTGCATAAGGCAGCTTTCCCACACTGTCTTCTCTACGATTTTCGGATACTTACTCGTGCACGGAATCAAACAAGAAGAGGTTGCCTGATGGGACGTCGGCCTTTTCTAAGGTCTTTGCCGAGTTGTGAGATCAAGTCTCCACCAATACATAACTTCTCCAATGAGATGGCATTGACATTGTTAGTTTCGAGTTGTAGAAGTGACGGGAGTGACCGTCTGAACCCATAGAAACAAGACTTTTTAAACTTGTAACTTGCTTTGGAAGGTTGGTTCAAATAATTAAAAGATTTCTTTTTAGTACAATAACCTGAGTTCGAATCTATTTCTCCAGTTGAATGTGTGTAAAAAAAAAAGACGAAAAAAGTCAATCAAACACTCTTACTAAATTCTAAACCCCTCATAATGAAAAGTTAAAGCTACTCCATAACAATCATTAGCTTTCCTCTCTTTGCAAGTGAGAAGGAAAGATCAATCCTTAACAGTACAAACTCAATGTTTCAAAAGATATCCATCCACATTTCATTCCACATAAAAATGACATATTCAATCATAATAGCCCTAAATTCAGTCATTTTTACTGAATTCGGAAAATAGGAAAAAAGAAAAAGAACTCCTCTAACTCAAATAAATACACAAATATTGGCCTAAGCGGGTGCAAACCAGCCACCACAGCACTAGAGCCACAGCTCCCAGAGCCACTTCCAACCTCCTCAATCACCCTTTTCATGCCATATACAAACTCTTAACTTCCAACCTTAATTAATTAATCCTTATTTTTTTCAAAAATAATAAATGTTTTCCAATAATCTCATCAAATGATGAAATTAGAACTGTCCCCCTTGATAAGTTTGTCCGAATTGCCAGCCAGCAGGTGCAACATTGTTCAAAGTGAGGGTTCTTCCGTCGCTGGCGGTGATCTGAAACGACAGGCTTTGCCCATTGAGGTTGCCGTTGCTCTGCCAGTTTTGGCCCCAGTTCCTCGACATCGATTGCCACCCGGTGTTCGAGCCCTTGATCGAGACCGAGTGGATGTCGCCCGCCCCGGCCACGTTTGTGATCAGGACTAGGTTGAAGTAGGTGTGCCCGTTGATTGTGAACCGTATTCCTCCCTTCTTTCGGCATGGAACCCTGTTTGAGAAACAATAATATATCAGTGACGAAGTCAGTACCCAAGAGTTAAATAGCTGATTTGGGGGGAAATATTGTATTTATTTGTTCCTTGTTCCCTAGGATCTTCATTTTTTTTTTTTTTTGGACACTAAATTGGGATTCTTGTCAAATTTCCCACCAATGTAAGTTGGGGAAGTATATATGATGCGAATTTCTAATTTAAAAATAAGAAACTTTAATGCAACGTTACACGCCACTTGTTAAATTTCACCTAAATAGGATATATTAAAATTGCAATGGAGCTAATTTTAAAATAAGAAATAACTAACAAAAAATACATATAATTTTCGTACCTTCTGTAAGAAACCGGGACAATCCCGGCTCTGTATTGCGCGATTTGCAAGAAAGCCGGCTCAGCCAAATCGAAGTGCTGACGAGGAGGGTTGCACCACCCACCGTTGTCATTAGGCAGAGAGGGGTTCGGAGGGCAGAAATTGGTGGCAGTTACGGTGATGGTGCCCGACAGACACCATTTGGGGTCACTCGAGCAAATAATCTCGTAGCACGCGCCGCAAGTCAATCCATTGTTGAAGAGGGCCGTGCTAAGCGCCGCCGTGTTTGTGCCGTATCCTTGGCTGTACAAGTTGCCGTAGCCACAAGCACCTCCTGCACTCATACACAAAACATACAAGAAAATGTGTCATTTTTAGGCCTAGAGACTCGCTTGCCCAATTACATGCCATTTGCAAGCTACTTAAATGGGACCAATATTAACGAACTAAGTTAAAGGTGTGGACCCATTTGAAATAAAAGTTGGGAAAAAGTTTTTAAGTACAAAATACAATAGAATTCGAGTTCTTTTGTGCACTTATGAGACCAATGCTGAACTGATACAAGAATTTCTCGACGAACTATTTTCTCTCATATCTGATAAAAACGAACACTCGACTTACCCATAGTGCCCGAAGCATCGCCACCACCGTAGAAAGTAGCGTGGGCGCTCTCCCATCCTCCGTAATCACCGAAAGTGCCCAGTACACAAAACCCAAAGACAGTGAAGAATACAAGAGGGGCCATGAAAACAAGGACACTATACATTTGGGAAAGAGATGGCAAAAAGAAGAGAAAGAAGACTGTGAAATGTAGTGTAGTTGTTGAGAGCTTGGTACAAAATGGTGTAGTAAGAGGGGTTTATTTATACTTGAAATTGTGGGCTATGTCTCTTGAGGAAATGTAAGTAGAAAGTGACAATTTAGCGGCAAAGAGGGCTGAGAGCCACAAGAAGTGATACTCAAATATTTTTTTTTTAAGGTCACATAACAAAAACCAAGAAGCACATGCAATTGCCCCAACTTGGAACTAGTCTCACTATACCCTACCTGCACATGCATTCCCTCTCAAACCTCACCTGTTTTCCCTCCTTTTTCTTGATTCTACAATCTTATTTTTTGGATCCATATATGTATTGTATGTAATTTAAGGATAACTATGTTGATGTAATTTGGGATTTGGCCGAATTAGTTAGTGTTTTGTGAGGCTTGAGAAGTTTTATTATATCTGGATGGATGAATTCTGTCGATAATACTCTATGTTGCTAACTGGTAAACATTAGTTTTGAACTCATGATGATAATAACATGAGTAGCTCAATCTTTTAGATATATTGGCGTAATTATATTTCTCCCTCGTAGTAATTTAAAACTAAAACTTTTTATGTATAAGAACTGAACTAGATATCGGAAGCAATGTTTGTCCTCAATTTTACTACAGTATGCATACAATTGTTTTTTTTTCTTTCTAAATCATAACATATATCGTCAAATATAGTGACGAACTAGTCCTCTCGTTGTCATTTGTTACTTCTATTACGATACATTTCTATATAGATCTATTAGTATATATATAGTTTGTCCTCCTAAAACTTAATGTATTATACCTTTTGGAAGTCTAACCTCTTATTTATAATGAAATATTCTTAGCTTATATATGCATGAGCTAGGCTATATTATTTGATTAGACGATATTATAAAAACTGTATAATATTTTTTATGTTATTTGCCTGAAGTTGCGCCTGGTTGGTATGCTGAAAGACTTGAGATATTGGCAGCTTCTGACTCTTGGTGATTGAACCTTATGATAATTAAATGAACCATCGAGGAACTATACACAATTAACAAATTGAGACAAAGTCAAGTTCACATCAAAATATTCTTTTAATTCGGGATGTGTTTAGTTTGTTTTATTACTCAAATTATTATATTAGCTTACTTGATTTATGCAGCTATAGGTCCTTAGGAAATTTGGCTCCTTGAATTCTACAATAAGATATTCATCGTAGATTACATTAACTTATTCTTTCGCTAAATTATAAATGCGTTAAAGCATTATAAGATTGTAAAATTGTTGTATTTTTAAAATTAGGGTTCAAACTGCCCCTGTGTACTTCCGAATAGGTTGCTTTTTGCTCGAAAAACAATGTGGAATCGGTTAAATGTGGTGAAGGGTGTTCCGAGGTCAATCTAAGACAATTTCTTTTGGTAAGAAAATGAAATTGGGAAAAACGAGGAGCATCTGAGATTTTAGAGGCATAATTTGTGGGGTGTTGCATATGTCTACTTGGTTGATGGAATTAATAAGCTTTGAAAATTGAAATTATCAAGGTCTTCCCTATTTATAGAAATTGGGGATTTTGGTGACTTTATTACGGAGCTATTTTATTTAAATTTATGTCAAAAAGAAATAATAAAGCATTGACCGTAGTTTTTTTTTCTATAGCTTGAATAGGTGGGAATATGTTGAGCAAAAGAGAATTCTTTTTCTAGTTATTTATCTATTTTTATTTTTATTTTTAATTTTTGGGAGGGTTAGGGAGGATGACGGGGTGAGAATTACAAATCAACAAAATCCAAAAAACTATAAAAAGAATTAAAGAAAGAATAGTTATAATTTCATTTAATTGTGATGAATTTTAATAATTTAAAATCACATATATTTATTAAAACTTGATATGAATTTCATTTATTCTCATTTTTTTGCTTAATAAATTGATGTTAAGCAACTAGCAATTACTAACTGCAAATTCGATGAAACTAAACATGACTAACAAATAAATAAATAAATAAATAAATAAAAGAGAAAAAGAAATTGAATTATAACAAACACCACTGACCACACTTTGGGCAAACATTTAATCCGTCGGAGGACTAACTCTTCCAAAATTTATTATGTTGATTGGCTTCATATCTCATTTAATTAGGGTTGGGAGTAAACATTTAATAAAGTTGATTGGCTTCATATCTCATTTAATTAGGTTGGGAGTTAACATTTCGTTGAGTTTAAGTGAAAGAATAAACTCTCCCAAAATTTAATAATGTTAACTCCCAACCCCAATTAGGATCAGGAATAAATATTTAATTGAGTTCGAATCTAAAGACAAAATCTCCCTAAGTTTAATAGTAGTGATTGATTTCATCATTTAATTGTATTTAAGCGTGACAATAAGTAAATTTTTTTTAAATATAACAAAGAGTATTCGAACCTTCGTCTCTTAACCATTAGATCAATAATGCAACTCATTGGGTAACCCTCAATGCTTTTATTATTATATACAAAGCACGAAAAATAAATTAGGTGATAAGGACCTAAAGCTTTTGTCGGTTATCCTCATATGAAAATATTGGATAGATTAATTGATCAGAGTTCGTTTATAACTTTATAATAAACTTTGACGTCAATTAATTATCACGACATATTATAATCATCAATCACGGGTTTGTAAGTCGGCTTAATTAAGGGTCTTAAGCATATTAGACCAATATTATTCGCTAATTTCATCACTTCAACTAATGACGGTGTTTCAAAGCAATATCCGTTTACAATTAAATAAATGGCTAAAATCAACACGATCGGTCATGGATTAACATGTGTGAGCATGTATATCGCCTAACTATAAATAAATATTATCACTTCAATCAGTTAATTAGACAAAAATACAATTTAATTGTGATTAGTTTAATTAATCAAGGGATTAGTTGCTATTAGTCCATCATTAGAAGCAGAAGAAGGGTTAAAAATTTTGATTAATTAATGAAGGGGGAAGGGGACCTGCCATGTTAGGGGCACATGCTAGCCCGGGAAAGATGGCCCCGTTTGTATCTTACATCATTATCCTAATTTGTTGTTAACATAATATAATATTAATATGTATGTACATATTTTTCATTTAATTTAATTTGAGTTGAGTTGGATTGCTTAGGTATAAAATCAATTAGATTAGTATTTGGGTCGTTGTGATTACGGGTTGGATGTCTAATTGTCCAGACAGTAATGATAGTATCTTGTACCTGAACTACCTGAACCAGTGGCTCATTTTTTCTAAGTAATGGGGAAGAGGACCAAAACATGCCACTAAAAGACTCTACTAAGACAAAAATAGGCTATCAAACGAAGAGGAGCTAGGATGAGCAGTTGGTCAGATCTAGTATGGATCATACATGGACAGTAGTTGGAGTCGGCAGCTCTCCCAGGTCCGTCATCTGAGATACCTGGGGAAGAGGATCAAATTGGCCCTCAAGCAACAAAAACACAAAAGGTGGAATTTTCAAGAAAAATTGTTACTATGCATGAGAGGGCATAAAAAAGTTAAAGATTATGATGTACAAATACAGATATGAAAATATGGATATGATATTCTATAACGAGGCAAATTATTTTTAAAAAAATTACGTAAAAAGTATCAAATATAAATATCATTGTTTTTTAAAGACAAACAACTAAAGAAGCAGAAAAAACTGTAGAGCTTCCAACTTAATCATCTTCATATGCATATCAAATATAAATATATGATATGATATAATATAATATAATAATATTTTTAGACAAATTCATACTCTAAATATCGAAAATGAGGGGAGCTCTCCAACGCCCGCCATCCTGCCTCTATGTATATATAGATGGAGTTGGGACAGGCGATCGAGGCTTCCTCCCAGATATTTGTGGCCTTTGATTTTTTCATTTATTTTTTGTAATATTTAACTTCGATGTATAAATATTGAGAAAAATAACAATTTCACATCCTAAGTATATGAAAGGAAAAAAAAAATCCTTTTACATTATCATTATATGCCCTCATTTCCTCGTATCAAGATGCATATAAATACATTTTCTTACACTCGTATTCATAGTTCATACACGCATACACGTGTTTGTTATTACAATACTTACGTATTTTTAATACATACATTTTAATACTAATATACACACATGTGTGTTAATTTTGGCAGATTAACGCCCCATAGAAATACATATACGTATTCTGTAATCATATCTTGGTTTTTGTCTCTATTAGGGACAAATACTGTGGAGTTTGGAGGGTTATATATATACACATAATTATATGTAAGATTTTGCTGATCTTTCACGTTAATGATCGTGTATTTGGATATCCGTAGATCTTCATTTTTGTATGAGTTTTCTATAATAAAATTGTACAATGCAATATATAATTAATTAGCAATTAGGGGCAGTTATGATTCATCAATAATAACAAACAATATCACCGAATGGTGCAACTTAACGATTCGGCGTTATGCTAGTTTAATTAGAGATTTCGAGTTCGAGTCCCGAAAAATACAGCTACTATTGGTAGGGAAAGGTTTACATACTAAGTGGTCCATCCCGACTTGACACATGAAAATAGACTATAAAATCGAAAAAAGAAATTATATATATATATAGAGAGAGAGAGATGTGTGTGAAATAAATATGTGTATTTGGAGTCACAATATTCATTCAGATATTTTTTTCCTTTCTCAATATTCATGGATGTAAGTGTAAACATAATTGTCACTGTTGTAACCTTATGGGGTTGGCTAAGTGGAGCATAACAGAGTTTGATCCCGACAAGGTCGCAGGTTCAAACTCCCCTTGTCTCCATAGGGTGAGGTATATTTAAGAACCTCTGTAGGTGCTTGCTGAGCCTGAAGGCATTCTCTGTCTTGGACTCGTGCGCCATCCCCTCAACCTAAATTTTTATCGACCAAAAATAATAATTGTCACTGCTGTTAAATTTACAAATGTTATATAGTTTTTTATTACTTGCACGTAATATTTTACTATGTTAGTACTTATTTTCATATCATTTGTTGTTTTGTCGACCATTATGTGACGTGTAATTTCTGCTTACACTTGTTTGGATCCATTTTGTGCATCCAATAGTTTAGATTTCACCATCAATTCACTTAGAATAAAAGTATAAATTCAAGATAAAATTTTATCCGAACCATTAAACTCATACATTGGATCAAACACTCAACTCGTATACGAATCTTCTTGATCGATCCAACCAACCAATGAATCTCTTCTTGATGTATCTTTATAGAGATATGGCATGAATGCATGATGAAATATGTAGTGATCCGAAACAATTTTTTGAATCGACAAAACACGAGGTACCTGAAATAACATCCACAAAAGGCATGTGAATGTTATCCAAACGTTGTTGTTGTATAGGGACCAAAAGGGTTGGTGATGTAGACAAGGTGTTTGTTAACAAGACAAAGTTTAGTTGCATTTTATTACAGATGGACCCCTTGTAGCTCCTAATTAAACATCGACACATTCAAGGATGCCCACATAAAAGCCTAGGGTTTAGTTTCAAGGGGAAGTGCTCTTAATCTCACAGTCCTAAGTTTCCCATGTGCAATAATTTGGGGTGGTAGGCCATGTATTGGACCAGGGGGACTTAATTTTGGGCTCCAAAACACCCCCCCTTTGTGTCTTTTAAACTAATATGATAATGTATTATGTTAAAAGTTATAGGTTTTGACAAATTAATGAACAATTTCATAATTGTATTTTACATGCACTTTGCAAGTTGATGCTATAAGTATATCGGGTATCATCTAAACTTTTTTTTTTCGCCTCAAGTCATTCTTCCGTCATGCCGCTACCTCTCATTCTTTTCTCCTTTGAACAATCATCGTAGTTGTTTGTGGTGTTGTCTTTGACTTTTTCTCATTTTTCCTAATGGATTTTGATATTCATTTTTTTCATGTTAATCCCGCGATTAATTTATCAAATAAATTGAGTCCAGATACGATGAAAAAGGTACTTTTCATAGAATCTAGTTTGAGATTGGGCTCAAGTCTGGCCCTTTAGATTGAGTTGAGTATGAGTCTTCTTTTTCGAGCTCCATAGAAATCCAAGGCTCGGTTCGTTTGCATGCCTGGTTAATAGTTGTATTGAATATTAAATATTATACTATTTTACAAAAGAAAAGTAATTCAAAATTTATACAAGTAAATAGACCTAATTATCTAACTTTACCTTACGATTGAATTTGAGGAAAAAGCCCTAGACGAGGAGTGAAAACTTCTCAATCCGCACCACCATCCAACCCAACCCACTACTACCATGCAGCCGCCTCCTCTAGGACGTTGTTGCATCGCCTCCTGTGCCTCTAGCTGCATCAATGTCGTACTCCTTCGCCCGTTACCGCGTCTCCTAGTCGGTAGTTAAGCATTACTTTCCTGAACTCACCACGGTGAAATATACTATGAATGATGAATCAACACATCCTATATATAATTTATGGCAGCATCACCAGTTCATCACTACCTTTGTCCTTTGTACATCAGGTGCCAAAGTGTAATTAACTCTATTATAAAGGACGATGTTTATAATAAATGTTAATATATAAGTTTCGAAATATTCAGAATTGATAATTTGAGGGGTTTAAGTGTGAAAATTCAATTTCTGGGGGCTAAGTGAATATGGGGATCACATCCTTTGAATGGAAACTAAACTATTAAATCTTCCCAAGAAGTTGGTTTCTTACAACTAATCACAAGATTCCAAACATTAATATGCATGGAATCAAAAATTACTACATATCCAGAAAGCGTTGTACAACAGTATCTAGACAACATTAAAATTACCAAATATTACAACATGAGAAACCGTCTTAGCCTTACATCTAACAACTCTACAACATCACAAGCGATGATTTTCCCAGTTCAACAAATTAACTTAAAATCAAAAGAATAAAATGAAATGAAGAGATAATCGGCTGCAAACACGACGAACGATGACCCTAAGAATGCTAACTCAACAAACCTAACAATCTAAACAAAGGGTACAAAAGAATGAAAAAGAAAATGAGGATTACTGATCAATCAGTATGTTAAATGCGGTGTCAGTCTATGAACAAGGAAACAAATAGCCATGAAAGAAGAAGAATGAGAAAAAAAGAAAAAAAGGTGAAAAAAAAATTTATAATGTACTGCTGCTTTCGGTGGCAGAGACGGAAGGGGCTTCAGTTTTCACGGGATGAGAGGATCTACCATTGCTGCTGATATCAAGACCTTGAAAATGTCCGAGAGGGTCCTGGTGCATTGAGCCGGAAAACATGGGATGAAACTGCTGCATTTGTACATTCTGTGACTCGTTATGGCCCGAATGGGAAAAGAACTGAGACGGGGTGTACGAAACGTGCTGCATTGTTAGATTGTAGGAATCCAAAGAAGTGGATGATATTTCTCCTGTAGCAATTCTGAGTCTTTCTACTTCCTGCTTCAGGGCTTCATTAAGTGCTGCATAAGGGTAAAGGGGGAGAGGGATGAAGTAGTAATTAATATGAAATATTAAATCGGACTAAAATAATATCAAGAAGGATAGCAATATCAAGCCCTTCAAAATTTGCTCACAGTCCCATTCATTTGACTTGTAGCAGAAAAACTACAAACTTACCACTGTTCAAATGAGAAAGAGAGAATAAAAAAGGAAATGAGGGTGAAAATTTATGAGCGAATTACATTTACTACGCCTGAGGTTGAGTGAATGTACTATTCCCTCTGGTTTGAGAAGTTATGGTAGGTCTATAGTCCCTGAGTTTTACAAAAGTACCCCCAGTTACCATTTCAACAGGATTTTTTAAGGGTATCATTGTAAATTTCTTGGGCTATACCGTAATTTCTCAAACTAGAGGGATTCATCTATAAAATCTCACAATCTCAGGGGTACCCTTATGTAATTTTCCCAAAAACTAATTTCAAATTTCCACAAGATATCTAAAAGAGAACTATTTTATCACCGAGTTTTGCGCGCATTAGCCATAACACGAAGGGTTTTGGTGCAATTGACACATTTGATCATATATCCAAATTATGAATGATCTATTTGATTTCAGATGGACATGAATATGTAATCACATACCATCACGCAACTGAGCTTGCTGTTCCATGGCTTGCAACCGAAGCTTAAGTTCCGTATTCTCATTACTCAACCCAGTAGTGTCCCTCTGAAAGAAACAATATTTGGAGTAAAAATCTTTCAGGATTTGAAAATATAGGGAGAAAACAATAATTACTGGAGTGGTTAATAGTTAAAGTAAATATACTTGGAAAAGTGTGAGTTGAGCAGACAGAGTCGTTGCTTCAGTCTGAAGGGTTTGAACTTTTCTCTCCAGTTCAGATATATATCGGGCTTTTCGCTCTTTCGATCGAGCAGCTGATTGTCTATTTGCCAAGATCCTGTACATAATACGAATGGGTTCAAGTGTCAAAGGATCTAAAATAGTGTGGTTGAGTCATTTGCAACCAAAACATCTTTATTGAAGTATATTACTACCGAGTGTTCGGAAACCAACTTCTGCTTATAGAAGCTTGAAATATCTAACGACCAGCTTCTAGCTTCTAGCTTATTTTCGCAGATAATCAAAGTTTGTTCGGTCTAAAATTTTTTTTCCACACTTCAACAGATATTTTTCTACTCAAACTTTTTTCAACTCTAGCTTCAACTTCTAATTCTCCAAAAGCTGAACTTTTGCAAAGACGACTATATTAGATGAATATTCATAAGATAAGCTCCAAAGTTCTTATGATGTAATGGAGCTGGACAAAGATCCAACTCAAACCTTTTTTTTCAAAGATTTCTTGGTTACATCACAAATCAATCTTAGATCTCAACAATCAAATCATTCACAAAAGACAATCCTATGCACAAGCCATAAGATCAGTAAAATTCAGAAAACTCGAAATACCATAATTCAAGATTCAGAAAGATCCATTTCAAGATCCAATTTAAACCCATAATTCAACCACTAAATCCACTCACATTCCCCTAAAATCATTCAAAAACACATATAAAAACAACAATTCATAATTTCAATTCAAAAAAAGAAAAAAAGGGGGAAAAAAGTACCTTTTGGCGCGTTTTGGATCAATTGTCCACAATTCAGCAAGCTTATCCGGAGCCATAGCTTTCTTAGCTTCAATGCTACTCTCATTGAACAACAAACCCGAACTATCCACCGAATTACTATGCCTATGTCTCGGCCTCGAACCACCACTTCCGCCGCTCTTCTCCCCGTCCTCCGCCGCCGCAGCTCCGCCGCTCCCGCCACCAGCATTGTCGAAACCGGATTCCCCCACCCCAGATCCGCCGCCGCCGAGCTTCTCCATATCCATGTAAGTCGAGAACAGATCGTCCTCCGATCCCATCTCCTCAAAACTCCCCGCCGCCGCGTCGAACTGGTCCGCCGCCAGATCCAAGTCCTCCGGCAGCCGGAAGTTCAGCTCCGAGTGCGCCCTCCGGTGGTGGGCCGGCCGCATTGCTGCGGAGAACGGCGGCGCGTGGTTTAGCGGATTCTTGGAGCTCGGATCTTGCATTTCCCGCACGGATTGCAGCAAAAACGGATGTGGGCCTGAGGGGATTGTTAAAAAGTTGCGTTCTTTGCAGTTGGGAAGAAGGGAGACGCACACGAAGTTTGTGAAGTTCTGGTTTTTTGCAGAGTTGACGAGAGGAAAGTATGTGTGTGTGTGGTTTACTAGGTGAGAAATGGGGTTGAAAATGAAGGTTGTTTGTTGGACTTTTTGAGGGTGCAATGATTTCCTGGTGTGGGGCGGGCATGGGATCGCCAACCCCCCTCCCCCACCCCCTTGATAATGATGTAACCAAAGCAAATTCATGTTATGTGTATGGGCTATTTTGCTTACGATCCAAACATTGGGCAACTCTCATGTTTAGTGATTATACTAGTAAAATTAACGTGCGTTCCACGTTTATCATGTAGTTTATTTAAATAAATTTTATTGTTATATTTTTTAATAAATTAAAATATATATTAATAGTAATAAAAAATATTACATAAATTTTTTATTTCTAATTTTAAGCGATAAATAAGGTCATTAAGATTAGAAAGACATCAAAATAAAGAAATAATTGAAATTTGAGAATCATCCAAATAAAGAAATCAAAATATTTTAAACTATGTCACTATATAAA
>JBBMKE010000007.1:7372831-7388687 GCA_037834125.1 Lippia alba
ACAAGGTCATTGCAAAAAGAAAGCTTCTTCATTGTGCTGGGAATCCTGCCAGAAAACAAATTCTGACTCAAATCAATTGACTTCAACAACAAGCAATTCCCAATTCCGCCAGGAACTTCACCAGTAAACCCATTGTTCCTCAAGCTTATCACCCTCAAACTGCTCAATCCTTCAATGCCCTTGGGGATTTCACCCTCCAACAAGTTTTCAGACAAATCAAGTACCCTAAGGGCAGGCATCGACCAAACCCCCGATGGCAACAGCCCGGAAAACTGATTCCCTGAGAAGTTAAGCGAGGCAAGAGTCGAGCAAGATCCTAAAGACTCAGGAATTGGGCCTGAAAACATGTTCTTAGCCAAGGAAATTGATCTCAAAGATCCACATTGGCTAAACAAATCACTAGGGATTGAACCAGATAAGCCATTCCCACTCAGGTCTACGAACCTTAGATCAGACAGCTGAGTAAAGCTGAGACTTAAGCTTCCAGTAAAATTGTTTCCGGAAAGGTAGAGCTTTCTCAGAAACTGCAACTGAAGCAGACCTCTGCCCAGTTTCCCTGAGAGGCCAAAACCATCAAGAACAACGTCGGTCGCCCTATTGGATCTGGGGTTGCATTTTACCCCAACCCAATTGTAACAAGGGCTATCATCATCTTCATTCCAGGAACTCAGTTTCCCCTCAGGATCTTGAACATCAGCTTTGAACACAATCAACCCCAGAACATCATCATTCAAAGAAGGGCTCAAAGATTTCACTAGAAATGGAGATAAACAAATGAAAAGGAAAACACAAAGAAGACTCCTCATTTTGATAATATAAGTTAAACGGCAACAACTTAAGGCATTGTTCGGTTAACAAGAACAGAGCAAATGTAAGTTCCCTGGGGAATCCTCTTCACCAAAAACAGAGCCTATTCAGTAATAGCGGATAGAATGCCTATGAACAGAGCCTTCAAGAACCAGTTTTACAGCAGAAACTCCTCAAAAGCCATGCGAATAAACAAGCAAATAGTTATACGTACATTCTTATAACCGACTTCAGCACTTTTTTTTGCTCTAGCTGCTACAAATCGAAACCAGACACAAAAAAAGGGTAAAAATAAAAAATAAAAACGCAAAAGTGATGAACAACAAACCCCTAACACATTATCACAGAAATCCTCCAGAAACGAAAAACAAAGCGTGAAATATTCTCCTGGAGGCAAAAGTACGACACTTTAGGGACGAAAGGAGAGGAAAACAGGAACTATACGGGTAAGTTTTCGCAGAGAAGAGCTGGCTAACGTAGTGCGAAGCGGAAAAAAGGAGTAGTTTCGATCTAAGAGGAAGAGAAGTGAACACAAATGTGAAAATAATAAATCACCAGAAATACTCCTTTGTGTAATTGCCGGCGGTTAAAATGTGAGCGCCACCGGAAAAGCCGCCGGAAAATATGGCCACCGCGAGTCAGTGAAGCATTTAAAGCGTTTTTTCTCTCTCTCTCTCTCTCTCTCTGAACTTTATTGTGACAGACAGCGGGAGAGAGATGGAGAACCATTTATCAACGGGAAAAAAGAGGGGGAAAAAAGGAAAAGGAGGAAAGAGAGGGTTTTGTGGGCCTGTAATGGGATCGACACGTGGAGGATTCTTAGTGGTCAGGATGTTCCCGCGTGGAGGACACGTTGGTTAGCGGAGTTTTAGGAGGTGCTAAATTATTGTTAATGATTACATGTTTTATTTTGAGAATTTTGAAATAATACTTTATTTTTTCTATAACCTATGGTCGAGTCGGAACGGATCACTTAGGATACAAAACTCTTCCTACCATAGCGCCGAACTGCTAAGCTACACCCCTTGATAGTAAAATAATAGTTTATAGTTAAATGTTTTTTGTTTTAAGTTTGGTCTTTTGGTTAAGGTAATAATGACTTACTATTCTGTATAAATGTTTTTGTTTTAAGTTTGGTCTTTGGTTAATATTCTCTACAATTATGTTAAAGTGTAAAGTGTGTCCAAAGACTCGAAACATATAATTAGTAGATGAGAATACCTGTTCTTTTTTATTGCTTTCATTCTCGGAAAATTCGCAAGCTACTTTAGTCGAATTGTCAAAACAGCAGAAACGATCTTTACTATTTTGGCTTGTTAGTATATTGTAGGCGGTAGTTATTTTAGCCTTCTTAATTTATAAAGTTAGGAGGGCGATTGACCACACCCGATTTATTAGAAACTTGGCGCCACATTTGAATTAACTCAGCTTAGAGTTTACGCCAAGTTGTATCACAGTTATTAGTTAGGGTCTCAGGATATTTTTACTGTATTTGTTACGATTGATTTAAAAATTTTATATTATTGTATTCATGATGTTTGTATCGATTTACATTCAAATTTTAGTAGTTTTTGAAAGTAAAAATACTATTGCTATATGAAAAAAAAAACAGCTTTGCCCACAAGTAGGGGTGTAAACGGAAGTTAAACGGATCGGATGTATTAGGGGTGGGCATTCGGGTCGGGGAGTTCGGGGCCCGTCCCGACCCAATCGGGTATTTCCCGATCGGGACGGGGAGTTCGGGATTTTTGAGGGTCGGGACGGGTACCCGATCCCGATTAAAAATATCGGGGTCGGGATCGGGGAGTGTTCTGGTATCCGAACTCCCCGATCGGGTACCCGAACTCCCCAACTCATTTAAGTAAAAAAATAAAAGTATATGTAATGCTGCCTTAATTAGTCAAAGTCTCAAAGACGTCTCTGTGTTTTGGACTTTCTGTATTGTACTAAGGACCTTCATTAAACTTTAATTTAATGCTTTAATATTCAAGCATTACATATTACATAATATATGTACAGGTACAGGCGTACATCAACAAAAAATGGGACATATTGATATGGCGTATTGTACTATTTAATGGGACAGAATTGGGCTTCTATTTAATGCTTTAATAGTTTAATGCTTCTATTCTATTTCTGACTTTGTAATGAAGCATATAAAGAATTGGGCTTCTATGCAATTTCTAATTTTGGTCCATTACAAATAAGCACTTAAGCAGCCCAATGGCCCAATCTAAAAATCGAAAAAAAAAAAAAACTCAATATATGTCGGGCTCCCCGATCCCGATCCCGTCCCGAATCCCGAATCCTGAATTCCCCGACAAGCCGGGTACCCGACAATTTCGGGACGGGATCGGGGGCTAATTTTCCCGTCCCGATCCCGAACTCCCCGACCCCGAATTCCCCGATCCCCGAATTTCCCGTCCTGCGCCCCCTAATTCCTAGAACAAATTCCAAACACCCGTTTGGGATGCGTCTATTCCCAGAAATTGCATCCCAAACGCCAGTTTGCAAAACATGAACAAAGTCCAAACGGGCGTTCAAAAACCGTCTGTAACAAATTTCCCTTTTCCAAACGGCCGTTTCATTTTCCTTCACAAAACCCAAACGGCCGTTTGGTAAAGACAGATTTGAAACTCGCGCCATTCCAAACGGGCGTTTGCAAAAACAACAGAGTGGCCAAATGCCCGTTTGGCCTAGATTTTCTTGACAGAAACTTGCGGGAAAACAGGGGTTCAATCCCAATTCAACCAAAATACTTAAATTTGTCCCAACAAATGCATCACATACAACAACAACACCACATCAAAGATCAAATACATATGCAAATGCAACAAGAAAATCATGAAAGGAAAGCTAGAAACATAAACCCCAATCAAATGCACAAATGATCACTTATGGCTACAAGTCTTGAAATTCGGTTGATCTTGTAAGTTGTAAGTTTTACACATCCCACTAATATCTTGTTGAATACCACCAACTTCAAGTATAATTTACAATTTTCTACAATTCAAGACTTCCATTCAGGATCCCATCATTCAACCCCTAAGCCAATTGAAGAAAACCCACCAAATCCTGAATTATTGTACATAAATCCTTGATATAGCCCAATATCCTTTACGTCTGAGATAAATACTCGAGATGGCTTGTTGTTATGGTAGAAATTGGTTGTGGTTTGATATTATCTTCGTGCCCTATAAATTTTGACTCAATTCAATATTAAATGCATGCGGTTAGTACATGCTCATGGCACATTATTAACACCAAAGCTACGGATCAAATGCAAAATAAAAGCATCATATAATTTTCAACAAAACCCATAACAATGCTCATGATCAATGCGGTGCACACGTTGACAAGTAGTTCCTAAGCCGTGCGACCTAGACTCGACAAGGCGCGACGCTAGAACTTCGATTTTGCAACCTGGGGCTCTGATACCACCTTAAGATGTGACACCCTAAATGAAGAGCACCACATCCCCCGCACTATGAGTCCGGTCCACCTATGAAATTTAAAATCATACATGAACCAAACTCACAGCGAACGGAAGACAAGATAAAAGACTAACTAGCTAGGCGGAAACTAACCCTATAACAAACAGTCAAGTAAATCAACATGGAGTGCGGAAGCGAAAATAAAGAATCAAGACAGATATGAGCGCACAGGCTCCAACAATTACAAAGGCTACAAGCCCAAATAAAAGAATAAACTGTAGCCAAGGGCCTAAATAAATGCGTACAATAGTCGACACTGCTTACATGAATGAATAAGGCACACGGGCCAACAATAAGTACTAATACCTACCAAAGTATGGAATATGGTGAGTGTACAAAATTTTGACTTGAACAAAAGACCAAAAGACTCCCGCCTAGCAAAGACTGGACCTGCAAGATAACTAAAAACAACGAGAGGTATGGGTTAGCCAACTGACTGAGTGATGGGGGTACACACGCATATATATATAATAAGGCAATCAGGCAAACATAATCCCACTACACGTTATTCATAATTAAAAACAAGTGACAAGAATCATGAATGATCAATACGTACGGGTGGAATTACGTCAATACATGCAAGTCACGGAAACCGAATATAATATGCATGTGTCGATATCTATACGCCTCTATTGATGCCCATTTTACCTTAACGATCCACGAACTCCCGGTTGAGCAGCGACTGGGGGTATTTCAGAGGTTACGGATATCTAAGTATAATATTTTAGGGGACCCGGCGAGAACTGGTATTTAATTCCATCCTGGACTCCTCTTATCACTTATTAGATGATAATGCCCAATCACTACAATTCAGTAAACGATTACAGTTCATTAAACAATTATAATTCAGTAAACAATAACCATTAACCTCCTTCTCCGGTGATGGTCCGGGTAGCTAGCCCTCGCCATCCAATCAGTATGACCTGCGGGTTCATGACTCCCACAGATTGGGAGCTCTTCAATTCACTAAACCTCCTAGTGAACGTCAGATAGTCCCACACTGGTTGGGACTTGTGCAAGAGATCACCGTCGGCCCGATACCTTCCCGGATCACTCAAGACACAAGCCCTTGGGCCCCAATAACTGTAACAAACCACTCCGGCTAGTCCAGCGTTAGAAGAGCCGGGGGCAATAACAATATCTCGCAAAACAGGCTCAAGGTTAACACCAACACAATTTATAAAGCATTTTCAGTACATAGCCGATATAGAAGATATGGTTAATTTAATAAGAAAACCATTTGGCTATGTTCAATTCATACAAGGTTATAAGTCGGTATAAAAGAAAACCCTCACCTCTGTGTGCAAGAAGTACCAAGAGAAAGGAACCACAATCACGAACGTATCCACCAAGGAGATCATTGTGAAGAAAGGCAATAACGTGTACTCATGAGACACGACTCAAAATGAACCCAAGTAGGACGCACGGCAATGTTTATGAAGTGATTTGGCATGTAGAAAGAATATCAATGTATCATGGAGGGGTTCGTATGTATAATTAAGGCCACTTAGACACATAATTGAATCACTCGTTACATAAATTATAACAATTCCATACTTACAGATCATATGCATGCACATAAATCACATAAATGTACACATAAATCGCATTCAATACAAAATCATGCATACGAATGTCATACTCAAGCATATGCTATGCAAAACTCATAATTAACATGCATATAATGCTGACAAAAACAAAAGAGAAGCATGCGAAACACGTAGCAAACGAACAAAACTCAAAAACCACACAGATAGTCGGAAACGGCCGTTTCCAGAATGAACTGAAAACAGAAACGGCCGTTTCCAAGCTCTCGGCAAGAAACAGGGGGCATCGAAATGGGCGTTTCAGAAAACAAAGCAAACGGGAAACGCCCGTTTCAAAACCTACTACCTCTCAGGGCACCCTCGAAACGGCCGTTTCGGCCAAAGGCCAAAACTCGGAACGGCCGTGTCGGCCCGCATGCAGTAGTCCAAACGACCGTTTGGAGAAACCAACTAAGTCCCAAACGGCCGTTTCGGAATGACCTGCTCGAAATCCATGACAGAAAAGCTACGGGTCCAACACCAAAACACACACATACACGCGCATACACAAAGCCCCAACACACGAGAATCATATCGGAGGTCAAGTATATCATATATATCACATAAATGCAAATATTTGCCCTCGCAAAGAGCCCAAATACCCAAAACCCGAGCCTTAGCACTATTCATTATCTTCCCCAATTAGCAATTTAGGCAACAAACGCATACACGAGGGGCAACACAAGAAAGCACACAACGAATAGAGTACAATTCTTACCTTGGATCGTTGATTGATCGGTCGAGAAGTCGGAAAACTCGAGCTCAAAGCTTTGGGGCAAAAACGAAGGTTTTTCCCTTCATTTCCTTTCTCCCCTTTTTCCTTCTTCTCTTGTCCAAAATGAAGAGGGAATGTGGGTATTGGAAATTAAAGAGCCAGGTCGAGTCATAAGAAACTGGTTGGGTCAAAAACTCTGGTCCAAAAGGATTGGATTTAAAATGGTAGGGCTATCAAACAACTTAAGAAATTGATTAGGTTAAATCATAAAATCCGAATCACCAAAACGGATTAAATGGAGGGGTCGGAATTCGAATTCGAATTCGAATTCCCGAGCTCGAATAACCACTAGAGCTAAAACACCCTAATTAAATTAGGTGTCCTAATTCGGCAATTATTGAGCAATTGAGCTCAAGAACAATTAATAAACTCTAAACGCACTTAATAGAATTAAATTCACATTGACACGTTGCATGCTAGTCACATAATTCACATAATTACTGAATTAAACTCACACATGCCATCGTGCCTGAAGGTCCGAAAAACTGGGGCGTCACATAGGTTGTCCAACAAGTTTCTAATATAAACAACAAACCAAGAAAAATAATGTTATTAACTTGTTTTATACAATATTATATAATTCAATGCATTTTTTCTTATTTGGGCACTAAGTGTGAACAGACGATTCGTGTGTGTCTTTAATGATTGTTCCACCTGTATGTCTTTATCCGGTTTGGGAACTACCTCACGTAGATATTAACGGTAAACATTGGGACCAGAGGTGGTCAAGATGGAGGTTTGGTTGAACAATAACGTAAGTAGTGGAGATGTTAAAGCAGGTTTCGCATTGGTGGAGCTGGTACCTCAGACAGGGGATCCTCTATCAGGTGTACACCAGTTGTCATGGTCTCTGGTCGGACGGATGTCACTGGAATGTCCGAGTTGGTGCTCTCTATATAAATAGTTTGCTCGAAGGAGGTAGATGTGTCCGGCAGGAGGTAGGTCTTGCTGCTTTTTTGTTTCTTCTGAATGCTTGCACGAGCAAGAGCACCCTTTGTAGCTATGACTTGTCGCATTTTTTCTACCATCTACTCCTTTGTATAGGCAAATATATTTTCTATTTGCTTTGTTCTACATTTAGAAAAATTTAGAAATAAACACTAATAACTTATGACATGCCTGTTGTGGATAGGAATGAGGTGAGAGTGACGCTCAATGTAAAACACTGGTAAGAGTTGACCACTCGTGGATGGGGGGATTATAAAAGTGAGGGAACTAAGTTGCTTTATCTCTTTGGCAAACTTAATAGATAATTTTTTTCGTTGTTTGGATGATATATATGGGGATTCTTATAGAGATAGGTTCGGGGGATATTCCAAGGAACATTAACTTTGATATATATAAAGTCCTCTTCCAATTGGAATTCTTTAAGGCACTCACATTAACTAGGGAGGGAGGATTCCAGGTGGCTACATAAAATAATGGTCTATAATAATTTGACTTGGTTGTAGGAATTGAACAAAAGGGCAGAGGGGACAGTACCTATTTCATCACAACGAGCTAGAAAGCGTAGAATTACACAAACTAAGTTGGGATAAAGTTAGTTTAGGGGAATGTCGTACAGGCAAAAGATATGGCATAGGGTGGGATGAAGAGGAGACTTTAAACCCGTGAGAAGTTGATCAATGTAAAAAGGCATACAATCATCAGAGGATTTTTCAAACTTATCTGAATTTGTAGAAAATCATAATGTGTAGGATGATGGTATGCGAAAAATTATTCTAAACTTCAATCCCAGGGGATGCATTGTAGAATTTGGTTATGTGGGATTGTTTAAATGTGATGAAGAAACTATTTGGTAGGAACTAATTACAATAGATGAACTAGCTATGGCACATTATATAGGAAAAGGGTACACTGTACACATTGATTGTTTTCTTGGAAGACATGGAGTTCACTTTGAGGAAAGAAAGGGATTTTAAAAAATTCTCGCTGCTGTTGTTAGGTTGCTGAACAGGGAGAAAATGCAAGAAAAGTGGGGTAATTTGCAAACAAGCTACATATTTTATGTTTGAGGAAATGTCTTAATGGTTCTATTTTTTTTTATGGATTTGTAACGCGTGGACGGTGGAGATGATAGTGGTGTCATCTAATGAGGAGCTTGGGAAAATGGAACGACTGAAGCTGAAGAGACACCGGATGTGACATTATGAAGGAAGGACTTATATTTTTTGAATAAAAGAAGTTGGTAGTGCTTATTATAACAAGTAGTCTAGTTTATCCAACATTTTTTTTGAAGCCACTTTTCTATGTCTGCCCTTACTCTTCACTTAAGTCCCCTTTTGTTCTTTCTGAACATAAGGTTAGAGGAAGGGGGAAGGGGGGAGGGAGGAGTAATGTTGAGGAATGAATTGAATAGCCTAGGAAGGACCTTAAGTCTGCCGGACATGTAAAAGAGTCTTGGTCACCTAGGAAAAACCCTATTCACTTATGATTCACGCAAACATGAATAAATTCTATAAATAGTTAAGGGAGTATGTTGTGGAATAGATAAGGATAAGTATAGAGTCAGGATCGTGATAAGTACTCCGTAGTGTATCCAAAACGTAAATGCCAACTAATTAAGATAAGCAAGAATCTAGAGTAAATCAGGAGAAATACCTCAAAAAATCAGCTATAAATAGGAGAAGGAGATATGAGAGGTTCAGAACAAAAAAGAGAACAATATAGAAAAAAAGGAGAGAAAAGAAAGGAATTCAAGGAGATACTCATCACATACATTTATCTAGTCAGTAAGTTTGACTTTGGGAGATTTCGTTTTTTCAAAGATGAAAAATAGAGGCGAAAGATAGTAAATTGAAATACCTAATAGAATTTAATTAATAAAAATAAGAAATAATATTAAAGGTAAATGGTTCGGCTTTGGTAGGTGGGTTTATGATTTTAACTACAACTATTGAAGTTAAGGTTCGTTGCACGTTATCTTTAGTTTATTTAAATAAATTTTATTATTTTTAACAAATTAAAATATATACTAAAAGTATTTAACTTCATTAATTAGCCAACAAGGTTTGTCCAAGTGATTAATGAGTTCATTCTTTAATGCAAGTGCTTGAGTGTGCGTGTGTTAAAAAAATCATTAAATATATGTTATATATAATTTTTAACGAACTACCTTACTTTTGTAAAATAAATATAAAAAAATAGTGGTATAAAATATTTTTGATCTAATCATGAACAAAAAGTAAGACCAATAAGATTAGAGGGACATCCAAATAATGAAATAATAGACTAGCCACAAGCGTAAATTCCATTAGAAGATCTTTCTTATTCAATTGACTAGCGACTGCTAGCCTCTTTCCTAAATGTCAACGGGGATGACCTGACCCTCCCTTCAAATGCTCACCAAAGTAAGTCTCGTCATTTTGCTGTTGTTTTCTCCCAACACCGATTGGTATGTACAGTGGTGGAGGAGGAAATAAATACTGAGCCTGATGATAGACTAGTGGTGCATACCCCCAAACCCTATATTATGTGTAGGCATATTGAATGTGCTGCGGGTATGGTGGTGGGTAATCCATCATTGGAGGTGTCACCTCAAGGGGGTTCTCTCAAGGCCACTCTGGCATGTTGTCCTTCCTAATTCTCTCTCATGGAAGTAGGGCTTTGTCTCTTCACTGCTCAAAGTAGACGAACAATTCCACATCCGGAAGAACCAGATATGGTGGTACTTTGGCTTCTTGTTTGGGGCATACAGGTGGTTGATGTCTGCATCCTCCGTGTTTAGATGATTTTCTCACCATTTTCAATGTAGATCTAGCAGCTAAAGCATGTACGAACCATGTATCTCCGAAGTTTTTTCAGAGATTGTACACAAACGACACTATAATGGTGATGTCCAAATTTGGTACTAATGTCACACCCCGTATTTCAGAACTGATAGGTAAGTTATGTGATTTAACTATTATTTGCATTTTAGTTGAATTTATGTGAATTATGTGAATTATTTGCATTTTAATTGCATTTTATTTAATTGGAATTTCGATTGATCGAACCCGGAACCATTTTTGATCAAAACAAATTAACCGAGAAAACCAAGAACCGAACCCGTGACCCTTGAACCGAACCGGTTCAGCCTCTTAAGGCTTGAACCCTTATTTCTCCTTCTTCACTTTCACATTTCAAGACCAAAAAGAAGAGCAAGAAACCCTCCAATTTCTCAAGTGTGACCAACTTTCTTTAATCCATATCTCTTTAATTTCTTCACCAAATTTCAATCCTAAGTAAGTTTTGAAAACCCCACGATTCCCTCTATCTTTGAAACAGAACATCACCTCTTGTAATTTGCATTTTGAATGATTTTGGCATAAGTAGTGAATAGTAAAGGTTAAATGCATATTTGTTGGTTTTGAGCATTTGAATTGGTATAATTGATATTGGGCTTCATATATGAGTGCTATATGTTGGCTTTGTTGCATTTATAGCATGAGATTGGTGGTTGTATGCATTAATGGCTTGTATCCATATTTGATCCTAAAGTGCATTAATGGGGTTTGCAACCCAAGCTTTCATTCCTTGATTTTCTTGTTGCTAATTTGGTTGATTGTTCTTGTAAGTGTTGCTTTTGTTGAGACAAATTTGAGTATGGTGGGATATATGTGATTGAACCCCTGTTTTCGCGCAACTTTTGCCCAGAGAATGCAATCCAAATGGGCATTTGGATTTCCTTTTGCATTTTGCAAACGGCGTTTGGGTTGTGCGCCATTTTCAAAAATGTGTCTAGCAAACGGCTGTTTGGGGACCTAGACCTGATGCAGAAGCTTTTTGAACGGGTGTTTGGTATTTAAATTAAAACATCAAATGCCAGTTTGGAATGAAAATTTTGAGGCAGTAGCTTTCTATATGCCCGTTTGGTTTTCCTTCGTATTTTGCAAACAGGAGTGCGTTTGGGGAGCTAAAATTGTGGCAAAAGGTTTGACACGGGCGTTTGGTGTTTGTACTAAGTTTGCAAACGCCTGTGTCAGAGCTCTCGGGTTTGAAAATTTGCATGTGAAACGGCCGTTTGGAATTTGAACTAAGAATCCAAACGGGTGTTTCAGATGCTACTGTCCGTTTTCGAATTTTTCGACTTTTGTGGTTCAATTACTTTGACCCCTAAATGCTTTGATATGTCCTTTTTGTATGTTATTAGTTACTTTTGCGCTTGTAAAGTGTTATTCGACTTTTCCTTGCGTGAGTTTGCAATTTTGGTGCTTTTATGTGACTAATTGGAAATAATTGAACTTGTGTGAAGAACATTTGCATCTCATGCATACCTTTTCATTGCCTTGCATCATTCTTAGTCTATGTAGAGTCTAAGTCTCGGGTTTCTTTGTGTTTCTTTTTAGAGAAGGACCTGGTTGACGAGCCCGAGGCATAAGTGTTAGACTTATTATGTTTATAACTTTGTGAACCAAGTTTACACTGAAATTAGTAAGGAACGTAACCCTCGGGACGATAAGGAGCCCTCAGGACAGTATAGGGCCGTTGAGGTTAAGACTGTGTATAGTCTCCACCTAAGATATCACGCACGATATATATAGAGGGAAGGTGTGGTATTTGGAGGCCTCCAGTTATCCGGGGAGGACCCATAGTAGGCTATCTCTCGGGGGTTTGATATATATATATATAGAGGGTTTGAATCAGCGGATTCTTCCATCATTGGAGTAGGGGATGTATATGTTTATGTTTTGGATTTTATTATGTTCTGAGAAGTAGGTTGGAAGCTCGAACTCGTCGAGCATTGTTTCTATTTTGTTATGAGAATTATGAATCGGAATAGAGCTTTTGAAAATGTAAATTATGTTCTGTTTTGGTTTGTAAAAGCTATCTCCGGTTCATGAGTCCACTTTTGATATATGCTCTGTTTATATTTATAGTGTGTGGGTATGCGTTAGTCCCCTCACTCAGTTAGTTGACTGATTCCCCGTTTATTTTCTTTCAGTTGCAGGTTTCTTTTGGCTTTGAGCTAGGCAGAGAAGTGTATATCGGCATGAGTACACTTGTCGGTCTAGGTCTTATAGCATACATATATTCCTGCTTACATTTTGTATTATTATGAATAATTGAAAACTTTTGTATATGAATTTTTTAGGCCTTGTCGGTCATTGTAGATGATATACTTGAGAACTTGATATGTATGTATATTTGATGTTTTGGGTTTTAATTATTACTTCTGCACACTCTGAGTCTGTAGTTAGATAGCTCCTCCTGGCTTAGTGAGTGAGTGGTCACCCGTTCGTTAGGGTTTGGATTAGGGTACATATTTTATTTCGTGATCGGATTCGCATCTTGGTGCGGGGGATGTGGTCCCTACTTGTGGGGTCGACTGACTTGGCCAATAACATTCAAGAATTTGTATGGGTGGGAGCTTCTTGATCTTGAAGATGGCTGAAAAATGAGTGGTAAACGTGAAATCAAAGGGTATATAGCATTTTAGTGTATACGATTGGGGGTGTTTCCATGATATTCAAAATAGCCAGGGAGCTAGAGAGAGAATAAAAGTACAGTGAGGTGGAGCTCGAAGGATAACAATAAATGACTTACCTAATACCATAAATGATGGAGGTATTTATAGTGTGGGTGCATTCAGATACACATAGTGAAAGTGCATTAAATATGTCTAATATGGTTTGTGAATATGCAAGATGACACGTCGTACCTGCTCTGTCATAGACTTTGTAGGAGGATCTCAAGCATTTAATACTAGGTTTAGAACGGATCTCAAGCTTTTAATGTTGTCTCACCTCTATTTCCTTGGTTGCGCATAACCGTTGGCTCGGGGAGGTCAGACAATCAGTAGAACTCTTCTCTAAGAGAGGTTTGACTGCTCAGATTGTGGGAGTTTGTGTTCGACACCTAAAGTCTGGAGTCGAGAGTGGGGTGTGCGATCGAGAAATCTTGGTAATAATGGTAGCTCTAGAATGGTGCCACAGGGTGCTAACTATCACCCTGGGATACGATCTTCTCAATTTAATGTCGAATATTGTCCACGTCGTAACATTTTTCTACCACAACAGATAAACCTTAAAAAAATCCACTAATAATAGGCGAAATAATCAATACTAATAATCAAATAATTAAATTCGAAGATAATCTTGATGTTCATAATAAAATTATGTTATCGAT
The DNA here is from genome assembly GCA_037834125.1 of Lippia alba. Lineage (NCBI taxonomy): Eukaryota > Viridiplantae > Streptophyta > Magnoliopsida > Lamiales > Verbenaceae > Lippia > Lippia alba. The sequence continues at coordinate 7,386,601 of JBBMKE010000007.1, forward strand.
CGAATTATTTATTTCACAATTGAATCAAAATCATAATTATACCACATAATTTCTTCTAGCATATATTGCAATCAACATATAATTAGTTATCTCATGCAATATTTTTTTTATAAATAAGATAATACAATTTGTTTAACTTTGATACATAATTTAATTAATGCAAGCGTATGATTTACTAATACACACAAATTTTGCTCTACTTTTCTATAGTTGAACATATCTATATTTCATACGTGTGACTGAATATAAAAAGGTGTTGTGTGTTTTCATTTGAGAATAAAATTCAAGAAATTACCTTAGAAAGTACAATGATACTCGAATAAATAGATTATAAATAGAGCAGATGTGTAGTATCTGAATTCGAATCCATTTACCATATTCATTATCAAAATCTGAATCCATATCGGTTATCCGATATATATATATGTATATACTATCGGATACAAATTACGAATAAATCAGATGACAGATATATCTGACGAATGTATAAACGGATCCACTATGTGATTGTCACATCATTATCCGTTCATAATTCGGATATCTATAATCATATACGAATAATATGCTCTTTAAATGGATATAAATAATATCATCTTTAAACGAATTCCAATGTGGACGGATATCAGATTTGGGAATATTCATTCATAGCCTTAAGATTTGTAATACTTATGTTCCTATGAGAGATTTGATCATCTTACTTTATTTATAGTGATAAAAGGATCACTCAAAGAATTATTTTGTCTATGACAGACAGAACATCTTTTTATCATGTGGCAACTCGAGTAACTTATACAATTAACAACTCTTGATTTTTCGATTAAGAGGACAATATCATGTAATAAATTTATTAAATATAAAAATTTGTTCACACGTTTAGTTTGAATGCTTTTAGAATCGATAAATTTATGACTTTTGTCGAGTAAAGTCAAGACAAATAAACAAAAAGAAAATTCAACTATTGTTTTAGGTAAGAGTGCGCGAGTCTGAATAGAATATTTTAAAATATTATGCAAATCTATCCTATCTAAATAATATTTACATATTTAATTTATATTAACTAAAAGAAGATTATATGATTAGTTAGATTTAGATATTATAATTATATCAGTATTAGTGTTAGTCTATTGAAAAATATTTACGTAAGTCATTCAATTATATTATTTTGATAATTAGATAGATTTGTAAAATTATAATATGATTATAATTTAGAGAGTTTATGGACTTAGTAAATTAGAATTGTAGACTTAAATAATTGGAATTACATTATGATTATTTTATCGAATTAAATTATGTAACTCATTCAATTTAAATAATAATTTATTTACATAATTACCAAAATTATTAAAATTTATAAATTGAATCAATATATTTGTTATACACCTCTTACTATAGCATTTCAAATTAATCTTAGAATTTAAATACGAGCAACTTATATTACAAAATTTGAATATAATTAATTAATATATTAATATTGAAATAATTCTTGTTGAACTATATATCTTTTTGTTATAATTGAAGAAGTTTTAATTATATCCTACCAAAAGTCTTATTTTAAGTTTTATAAGCACTTTTAAATTTATTTAAATTAATAATTTATAATATATATTTACATAATTATCCTCGACTAACAATCATTGATATAATTATTATGAGGGTATTTTAGGCCATCTGCGTTTTGTAAGAAACCAAAAACCTAGCTCGTACTTTTATAATAACTAGTGAAATGATGTGCTTTGCACGCTTAACCTTTAGTTTATTTAAATAAGGTTGGTTATTAAATTTAGGGTTAATTACAAATTCCCCCGACCTTTGCCCCTTGGGGCGGATCGCCCCCTAACCTTTTTTTTTGGGCTATTTCCTCCCTAACCTTTGATAATTGTTACATTTCCCCCCTTTTTAATGTTTCCGGCGGCATCTTTAGAGAATATTTCGTTTAGTGTTACAGATTCCCCCCTTCCTTTGGTCTTTGGGACAGATTGCCCCCTATACTTTGATTTTTAGCAACTAAATGCTCTCGTAGCGGATTTTAGCTCAGAAAAGGTGAACACGCATAGATCATTGGCCCTACCCTGAGTTACAAAATCCTA
>JBBMKE010000007.1:7388787-7399339 GCA_037834125.1 Lippia alba
TTTATATTTCTTAAATTTAGCCCAAATGAATATTTAATTAATTTACTTTATATTTCTTGAATAAAAATAAATAGAAATATTTTAAAGGGTTATTTGGTTAAATAGAAACTTGAAGGGTATGTACAGCTAAATTTCCCCTATAATTCATAATATAGATACTATTCTCTTGACAATGCAATGAATATCGTTTTCCTCCTTCATTTAAGATGCATTATATTCAATTTATAATTTATACAGATTACAAGATACTACAAGCTTTTCTAATTTTTTTTAATCGGCTATGAACAACACTGAAGTTCCAAGGCAGCTGCTCTGAAGGCATTCTGGATACTTATAAACTTGACTGTACTACTTCAAATAATGTTCTAGAATTCATTTAAAAGTTTAAAACTATATGATCTCAATGAAACAAAATCCGAAACTTTTGTCCTCAAATCCAAGCCATTGCAAGTCATATCCTTGAATACAAGTATATAACAGGCCAGAATTTACATATCGATACAATGGTGAGCGTCTAGCTCAATATAATTATTTTTCCCTTATTCACCTACGAATTCAAAGAATGTATATTATCTAAAAGATAAGAAAGGATGGTGTAATGTAATTACAAGGAATGTACAAGATTCGAGCCGAGGCCACGAAGAAATCAAAAGATGGTGTCGATAGTAAGCTTCCTCCTAGAAGGAGTTTTCTCGATCACTTGCTTTTGCAGGTCCATGAAAGTTGAACCCTTGTGGGCAAACAATCTCCGCAGATTGATCACCGAAAGCTCGCTAAAGCTACCAACAGCTAAATCGGATTGCCCAAGATCGTACCTGCATTTAAGCATATTTTCGTGCAATGATAAATCAGCTTTAGTGTTTGGGATAACAACATTGACATACCCTGAAGTTTGGTGTAATTACTCAAACTTCCCCACGATTTGAGAAATTGTTCAAGTCCAAATCTGGAATACACCAAGATTTGGTGCGCGATTTAAAGTTAGACACTGATCAGTAAGTGCAAAATGCAAAATAGGGTCATAAAAATTAAAGTTGAAATCATCAAAATTCATGGATACATATATAAGGTAAATTCTTGTTTTGGTCAGTAGATATAAGTTGAATTCTTTATCAATGGAAGTTTTTGCAATTTCACAAACCTGGGGGGAAGTTTGTTGGATTAGGTCAGATCTCCAGGTATTTACATGCAATTATTCCTATTTAGTATAATGGTATAATAAAGAATTTTATAATGTGTACGTACGCTGGATGAGCACCAATTAAGGCTACAGCCATCATTGTACAATTGTGGGCAGCAGTTATTCCCCTAGGATCATCCTCGAATACAACACACTTTGCGGGCTTTCTGTCCAACTGTAAACACGAATTCTTTTTAATATTATTATATCTTTTATTTCAATATAAAAATGAGTGCTAAATCTGATATACCTTCACAGATGCTGAGAGGAATCTATGGGCTATGGACTCCATTCCGTCTTCCTCTGACACAATGGCCTGGAATGAAAGATTTAGCTGCCTTCATAGTTCATAACGTGTGTGTGTGTGAGTGTGTGTGAGAGAGAGAGAGAGACCTGAAAATACTTTTTGAGCCCCATTCGTTCTAAAGCGTCAACCATATTCTTTCGATCAAGACTTGAGACAACTGCACAAGGGATGCGAGATGTAGCTACAGCATCTAACCATTCTTTTAGCCCTTCTATGGGTTTTGAGAACTAAATAAGAAGAAGAATAATAAACATGATATGTGAATCAGCTATTCTTCCCATCTAAGAAAAAGAAAATACCAACATAAATTTATTAAACAATCTTTACTTTGATTAGATTATCGTAATATAACTGAGACAGCCTTGACTTCAGTTTGTTTATACCATCTTCATCCTTTCCCCAAGGTAATACCTGAAATTATGTTACCAATATTCTTAGTTTACGTTAAAAATCCTATTTCCGGCAATCAATAAACAACAGAATAAAAGGAAATGTAAATCATCTTGGATTCAGACCTTATGCAGAACATGATCAGCATCTGCATAAAGCAGAAGTCTTTGCACATTTTCAGCTCCAGGAATTTCCTTTCCTGAACAACAATTGAAGTTTGAAAACTCCAAACTACATGCTGATAAAATTGAAAAGAAGCCCAAAGTTTATTTCAGTTTTACCATTCCAGTAAACTGGTATTCGGAGTAATTAGCTACAATAGTCTCAACCAGAAATTCTTACTATGTATTGGTCTTAAAAAGCTTAATATCTACAGCATACCTTCTTCAGATGCAAGTTGTTCCCATGCATGCAACTTTAAAGCACGAGTATCTGCCTGCTCAACGATTAAGGAACAGTACAGTAAGCCAAAGAGTATGCAGAATCACTTCTTTGACACTAAAGCCAAAGCCCTTTCCTCAAATATAGGAAACAGACTTACAATGATTCTATCCATCTTTAAATCAAATGTCAAATATTCCAAATCTGCTTATGCTTGATAAAGAATGTAGCAAAGCAAATATATTTTAATAGATGAATCGAATAAAATAAGATTTCTATCAGCACAATATGCTAGATTATATCATTGGATTTACTTATCCAGAATGATACCAATACTTGAACAGAGAACGAACCAACTATATACCAAAAGATGCAATATACAGTTTTGATGTTAGATTGCAAGGAATGTGAATTGTCTCAGAAATGATTGAAATTTTCTACGGATAACACAATTTTTATCAGAAGTAAATAAGAAAAATTAGCAACTTTACCACAACATTATCCCAAGAAAATATGAGGCCATAGGCTTCATCAGGCTTCATGGCATATCGAATTCTTTGAAGAAATCCTTCTTGCATTCTATCATTTAAAAAGTCCTAGCACAGCACCAACAACAAAAAAACAAAAAACTGTAAACTTTCATTTCAAGACACTACTAAATGACAAAAGATTTCTATTATACATGTATATATATTAAAGCTTACCACATCAACTTTAAGGGGACCTTCAGGCCTAAATGTCTCAAAACCTTCTCCATATTCAGCTCCAATTACCTGGAACAAACTAAGGGAAATAAGCCGAAACTGAAATTGTAAATTCCAATAAAACAAGCTTGCAATATTTCCAAAGGAATGCAAACAGAACTAATCTAAAAAATTGCAATCAAATTAAAAAACCAGTGCAGATTTCACCGAAACCCCAGAAAACCAAATCCAAAAACCTCATAAACCACACCCATTCCAAACTCCTAACCAATTTTCAGCAAATTAAAACCGAAAACAATTCAATAAACCGCAACCACAGCAGAAAATCACCTCTTCCATGAAAACCTTATTGGGCATATTCGGAAACCCACTGTGCTGCCCATCTTCATCCGACCCAAAAGCTTTCCTTATCAGCAGTGTTCTATTCCGCTGCTTCTCTGAGCTTGAGCGTCTCAACTTCTGCTCACACAGATTAAACACAAGTTCACGAAGCCAATAATCAAAAATCACGGGGAAAAAATTGGGAATGAAATACGGAAAGGGAAGAAGAACTACGGCAAGAAAATTACCGAAAATCTGAGCTCAGAAGGAAGGCGAGAGGGAGACGACGTCGTAGTAGTAGCAGTGAGAGGAAGCAGAGAAGAGCTTCTGAAGCTCAAAGCATTCTCCATTTTTGGGGGTCACCAGCTCTGGAACTCTCGTAAAAAATCAAAATATACGAACTCCACTTTATATGGGCTTCGGATATTTACAAGGCCCACTTAAATCTATTTCATGTTTTTTTATATATATTTTTTTCCAATTTGTATTAAGAATTAATTACATATGAACCTTGAGGGAATATAAAAAATTAAAATTTAATTTCTCTTTATCGAATAATTATATTCACGCTCCTTTATGAATATAATAATTATGTTATATATCAAACTTCTAAAGTTCTATTGAAAAATCTAGGGAATATTTTTCGAAAGATGTCAATTTTGTGGAATATTTTGTTTTTGTGAACTATTCTCTGAATTTTTAATGAAATTCTGAATGTCACATAGATAATATGATTATTAAATTTACGAAAGAGTATACGTATAATTATTTAAGTAAAAGGGTTAAATTACAATTTTCAATACTCTTTCATTATCCACGTGTAATTAATCCTTCCTATTAATTAAAACTAGTAATCTTGCACACTCGTTGCGTGTGCAAATAAATTATTATTTAAATATATTAAATTTAATTTATACATTTATATATTTTATATTATATTTAATATAATTACTAAATTATGATAAATAAATCAATAGAATAAGATAATATCATATTAGTTAAAAAAAAATTAAAATATGAGGAGAAAAATCTAAAAATTATATAAAAAAAATTGGAGTGAAGTTGGGAAAAGAGAAGTTAGTGATAAAATAAAGAAATAAATAAATAAATAAATAAGAAAAAAAAGAGTCCAAGAGATCAAGACAGTTACTATCTACCTCTTTAGCTTAATAATATAGATAGATAACTTTGTTAAACAATGTCTTTAGCGCTGAATATTTTTGCTACCAAGTGCGTTCGATAATAGGGCATTTCTACATATCTAGACTTCTCTCAAAATATATGATAATCACATGCCAAACATTGAACAAATAAATAGACATAAGCACCACAATCAAGCTTTCTTCATGTTGTTGAGGATATACCTAGTCACACATCGGCACTAACAAGTTCATACTTATGTACATTTAACAAGTACAATCTTATGAATTTTCCCCACAATTTGGAGTGGCCAATTGAAATGGGGCTTCTCATAGAGTTGTAACGTGTTAATTCTTTGGTCCTTTAAGTACAACCATATGCCAATGGTTCTTGGTATTGAGTGGAAATATTATAAAACCACACGTCTCCAAAACGTTGCTCGTCAATCTATTCAACATAGAATACACATTTGCCCCCAAATTGACTGATATCAATTGATCAAATGCATTCACCTGCTCCTCTTTGGTAGTCTTCCTCTTCACTTTTAAAAACAGTTGATTTTGAAGGGTCCCCAAAATCTCACTCGTGGCATGGGTAGACATACGCCAAATCTGTGTCGAATTATTCTTAGCATTAAGAATCTCCAAAAATGCTTCAAACACGCATTGCCGAGTCTCCATGCCCCAAAGCAAACGATACACATCAACGTTGAATATTTGTGATTCATTCCCACTGAATACAATATCCTTGGGGTCCCTCTCTGCTCCGTAATGAATAAATCAATTTTCTTTTGCTTATCCTCAATAAGCTTTTCCTTCTCTAGGTAGTTCAATTTTCCAACAAATGGAGTGCATTGATGATGAATAGTCTTACGCAAATACACCTGCACACACACAAAAAAAGTATTAATTTTTAGATATGAAGTTCGAAATTATATTCTGAATTACTGACATACAAAAATAAAAATATGAAATTATATATATGATGTATTATGTTTTGTCACAACTTCTTTACAAGGTGCCTTCTGTTTCTATTTTTGCTTTTTCTCGTTGGCAGTAGTCGAATGGGATGTAGTGAATCCAGAGTCATTTTGTTTCTTAATTCTACCATCTTTTTGTTGAACATACTTAGGAATGTTGACAATCTAACTTTTTTCATTCGTGTTTCCTCATCGCCGTCACTTTCTGACTCTTCTCAATTTCCTTGACGATTTTTTGGTTGACATGATCGTTGAAATCTTCCGCTATTTCCTTCTCAACATTGCTCCACTTACTCATATTCTCATCTCCCTCAATCTCAACCTCTTTACTCTTATTCTCTACGAACACTTCCCTCTTCATCTCACTCTCACCATCTACTCTCTCATCAACCATATTCACATCAAAAAATTCTGAATAACTACCATCACAATGTTCATCCACTTGATCTTCATCACTAGTTTCGTCATCTTCATCACAATCCCATAAAGTTTGCAAAATTAAAATGCCCACAAACTTCACATAACAGTTAAATTAAAAATACTTCAAATCCTTCAACAGTTGCCTTCAGTGTACTTAAAAGTTCACATCAAAATATTTCATGAACTTCCCAACAACAGATTCCTCAAGCCATCCTACCAAAAACAATAGGCAAGCTAATTAGAATTAGAATTTTATTTTGATATTCAAATGTAAAACATAAGAAAGAGTACTTACTTGTCAATCATCAACATAAGTAGCATTAATTAATTGTAATAATCTGTTTTTTAAGATGGAATACAAATGTAAATATATTCTATAATTTTAAGCAATATAAGAAATTTACACCTACTGTTTTTTTCTTCAAGAATCCGTTTTTATTTTTGTGTTTTATATAAAATATATTTTCAAGAAAGCAAATAACAAATATGATCTCAAAAGCAAATATCACGGTATTAAGAAGAATATAATAGATATGATCTCAGATCTCTCAATAATTTCAGATTGTATTTGAGCTAAAAAAATCAAAACCAAGAATTTCTCTCACCCAATCTTTTAAAACCAACAATTTCTCTCACCCAATCTTTTAAAACCAACAATCTCTCACACCCAATCTTTCAAACATCACGGCATTACAAGAATTTAACAAAAATCTGTGATTTTTTAGGCTCACCGTTTCCTTTTATCTTCTATTTCAGGCAGATTGGTTGCCGAAGATAAAGAATCTGCAAAAGGAAGAGGAAAATTCCACTATAAAATCAGAAGAAATTAAAAAAGAGGTCAAAATCTCACTTTAAAATCAGAAGAAATTAAAAAAATAAGGAATCTAATAGATATAATCTCCAATAAGAATCTAACAACAATTTCTCTCGCCCTATCTTTCCAAAATCACGGTAGTACAGAAATTTAAAAAGAATACAAGAATCTATGATTGTTTAGGCTAACCTTTTCCTTTTATCTTTTGTCTTTTATTTCATGCAGATCCCACAAGAAGAGCTTTGGTGAAGATGAAGAATCTGCAAAAAAGAATGGCAATAATTCCACTATAAATTCAGAGAAAATTACATAGAAGAAATTCAAAGAAAGTTGAAAGAAGAAGAAATCTAACAAGTATGATCTTAGATACAATTTCCCTCACTCTAATCTTTCAAAACCGTTGATTTCTCACACCTAATCTTTCAAACATCACGATGAAGTGGGAAAATCTGGAAGGAGAGTGATAGTGGTGAAAAATAACTAAGTAATTCTCTCGTGTTTTACACTATCTATGGACCTCGTAAGGATGCCCACCTCATTGTAAGGAGTGCTCACCTCGTAAAGGTACCCATCTCGGTCCAAGGAGTGCTCGCCTCGTAAAGGTGTCCACCTCGTTCCAAAAAGTGCTCACCTCGTAAGGATGTCCACCTCGTAAGAGTGCTCACCTCGTAAGAGCTCGTAAATAACCTGGATAAGCCCTCATCATGAAGGTCTCGTAAATAACCAGGACAAGCCCTCGTCATAAAGGCCTCGCAAATAACCAGGACAAACCCTCGTTATAAGGACCTCGCAAATGACTAAGGTAAGTGCTCTTTTCGTAAGCGCTCGGCGTGTGAGTTCTCGCTCCTTGAGCGTCTGACACGAGCCCGGCATCGACGGTTGCTATTACTCTTTAACCGCCGCACGTTCTAAGTGCGTGGCCCGCAATCGTCGCGCCCACTAAGCTAGAACGAGCTCGCGGAGGCTCGGTATAAAAGCCATCTCTTTTATCAGAACAAGACACGCTCACAGACATACCGAAACTCTGCCCAAATTTCCACTCAATTGCTAAAATCCAAGCAATCGGATTTGGTAAAAGAATCCACACTCAATTGATTCGTAGGAGATTCGAAGCCTATCACACACTTTCGAAGGCGACCAATTTTCGACGTTATCAGTTTGGCGCCGTCTGTGGGAAACCATCAGATTTTTCAACCTTTTCTTAAAACTATCTTCTTTTGTTTCGTTTGAAGATGACTGATTCTGAAACTCGGAGTCACGACGGGCGCAACTCTAGCTTGCCGTCACGTTTATCCCCAATCCGAGTAAGTCAAGTGAATGTTGATGTGTTGCACCGCCTTCCGCCGGCATTCCTGTAGAAAAGAAATTGAACTTGAGCCACCGTGGACTTTAGTCTACCCATGCAACCTATGCAAGCCCTCAGCACCGGAATGAGACAAACCTGATTAACATTTCGGTTGGCTTAAACCCGCTGCTAGTGAACCCATTATGGTGGCTTCAAGAAAGAATGCAAGCCCAGATTAGGAGTTCAGACCACCTTCACTCCCCCTCGCACTACAATCTAGACGAGCGAAGCCAAACACACGAGCAACCAACAGCAACAAGATGAACTGTCCGTTCGAACAGATCCCCCACATGTTTGTAACGAGGTAAATTCGACGATAGCAGGACCGAGGTGATTATAAGATCTTCTCCAACCTCTAAGCGAAGGTGATCAAGTCCCATTTGTGTGACGCGATGGGAAGTAGCCCATAGTAGAAAATAAAGAGGAACCAAATCCTCTCAACCCCGCTCTACATGATGAGATTTGAGTGGGGAAGAGAGAGAATGACCGCCTCACTCAGTTGGAAGTGAAAAACCAGAATCTACGTTCCGTCCTAAGCAAGATCATTGGAGGGTCTCAGGTTGGCGATCAAGAAGAAGCTCATCACCGACCCACCCGACGTCGAGAGGATGATGAGGTGGTCGACTAGCCCCAACATCGTCCAACCTGAGACGATCGAGAGAGACCCATCGAACTCTCTCCATGTACGACCTCAGAGATCGAGGGCTGAGCAAGATTCGCCACTTTGCGAGGAGAGCTTGATGGCTCGAGCAGAAAATTATAAGGTTCCCTACACGACACCCTCGTCGCCACGCTCGCCCTGAGCCGCGACCACGACACCCTTATCGCCATGCTCACCCTGAGCTGCGATAAACTCTCACTGAGCAACGCCTTTGGTCGCCTCGCCTACGGCACCTCGTTGCCACGCTCGTCTCGAGCCACGACCAATTCTCGCTCATCTTGAGCTTCATCTTCGACCGCCTCGACCACGGCACCCTTATCGCCATGCTCACCCTGAGCTGTGATAAACTCTCACTGAGCAACGTCTTTGGTCGCCTCGACTACGGCACCTCATTGCCACACTCGTCTCGAGCCACGACCAATTCTCGCTCATCTTGAACAATGCCTTCGGTCCCCTCGACCACGATAACCTCATCGCCATGCTCGCAACGAGCTGCAACCAACTTTCGCTCATCCTGAGCTTCATCTTCGGTCACTTGACCATGAAACCTTCATCGCCACGCTCACCCCGAGCTACGACCAACTCTCACTCATTTCGAGCAATGCCTTCGGTTACCTAGACCACGGGAACCTCGTCGCCACGCTCAACCAGAGCCGTGATCAACTCTTGCTCATCCTGAGCAACGCCTTTGGTCGTCCCGGCCACGGCACCCTTGTCACCACACTCGTCCCGAGCCGCGACCAATTCTCGCTCATCCTGAGTAATGCCTTTAATTGCCTCGACCATGGCAACCTCGTCGCCATGCTCGCCTCGAGCTACAACTAACTCATGCTCATCTTAAGCTTCATATTCGATCGGAACGTCATCATTCTTGGGCCGAGTAGCACCCATATCAACGACTATGACTCTGATCTCATCAATGACAAATCCTAACTCGTTAGCATTAACACCCTCTAAGGTCGAACCTGGCCATACTCACAACCAAGTATCGGCCTCATTTATCATCTTTTTCAAGATCAATCGCATCAATCTCCACACATTCACTAATGGCACGCAAGTAGTTGAGTTGGTTGTAAGCATGCTCAAATGCAGCATGGAATCTAATGACATTGTTAAGAGCACAAACAACGTCAAACAATAGACCCCTCATGAAATGCTTCATGCCCTCGACTACGCTCACACGAGTCTGAAGAGCGGATCTCAAACTCTTCAAGCTTCGCGTTTAGCTCAAGGTGTACCATCTCGCTCTACTTAAGCCTCACACTCAGCTCAGAACGCATCTTCTCACCTTCCTCAAGCTTTGCATTAAGTTCGGAGCATGCCTTTTCGCTCTCGTTGAATCTCCTCTTGGATGAAACCAACCAGCGAATGTCGCTCGTCGACTCTCTTCCATCTTCTGGACTCTCTCCACTAGAGTTGACATCTTGCCTTAGAGTGCCTGAGTCATTACGTAGTTCCTGGATGTAAAGGTAGAGTGAGCTAAAATATGATTTTTCCTCATCTTGACTCTTCCGTTCGCCCTCTTGAGCTTGCCTTAAAGGTCTTCAAAGGCCTTAGTGCGCGACTCGAGGTTGCAAGGGCGAAAGAGTGCTCGATTCTCGGCATAAGATTCTGAAAATAAGCCAAGTATGAGTGTTCGACATAGCTATACTAGACAAACATAAACATAAGAAATTAAATTATAATACTTCCTCGATTGCCTCGTTACCAACACTCGAGCTCTCAACAACCCACTCAATTCGAGCACCCTGCTCGCGACTCATATCAACTTTACTATTCTAACCCGACGAATAAGGATTGTGGTATGGAATGCATCTCGACATACAAAATCCAATCCAAGCAATTCAAGGAAGATAATTCAAGGATAGAGCTCAGAAATTACCTCAATGCTATGAAAAATTCGAGCAGCC
>JBBMKE010000007.1:7447196-7462181 GCA_037834125.1 Lippia alba
AGTGAGCGAAAAGAAAAGATAAGGCAGAAAAATCTCGTTGAAGTGATAAAAGAAACAAATAAAAAAAGAGGAAAGAAAAAAGAATTAAAGTGAGAGAAAAGAAAAGATAAGACAGAATAAAATAAATAAATAAAAAAGAGAGAAAAGAACGCAAAAAAAAAAAGCAGATTAAAAATAAATTAAAAGAAAATAGAAAAGGACACCAAGAGACCGCCCCTGACGATTAATATATAGTATAGATTCATGTAATATTTAAGAAAACTAATCAAGAAAGGATTTAATTAATAAAGTTTGAATTTAAATTTAAAACTTTAATGGGTTGTTATGAAAATTATGTTATTGAATCAAGTCCAAATATAACTAAAGAACTTTTATGAATTATCCATGATTTAGGTGATTTTCCATAATAAGAACCATCCAACTCTCTCTCCCTCTCTCTCTCTCTCAAACTCTCTTAAACTCTCTATCTCTCAAACTCTCCCAAAATTCTAATTTACGTGATTCAAACTCAAGACAAAACAATCAATAAATTAAAGCTTTGATCCGGCGATGGAGAATATTATGCTCCACCGCCGAATGATTCAGTTCTATAGATTCTCAGATTTGATACGGTTTGTGTTTTTTCTTTAAATTATGTTATATTTCAAGTTTTTTATCTCTTCCGTATGGAAGTTTTGTCTCTTATGTATGGAAGTTTAGTCTTTATGTTCTTTATTTATTATTTTCTGTTATTCTCTGAGGGAATTTTTTGACCGAGTTATCTGTTGTATACCAAAGTATTCTGTTGTAGGCCAAAGTATTCTTTTCAATCTGGAGAAAAGAAGGCTACGGAACTTCACCCAGATCAGATCTTCAAGGAGTCGTTTTTTTTATTAAATGTGATGCTAATATAATAGCTCACAGATATGTTGGAATTGCGGCTTCGGCCTGCGTTAATTTTCTTGTTATTCCTTGTAATTTTGTTATTGTTATTGTTCCTCTTGAATCTTAATATTCAATAATATTCCCCTTTGAGGGTTTGAGTTTAAAAAAAATGGTAATTTTCCATAATAATGTGCTTAACATAATTTGACATATATATTAGAAAAATTAAATTTTCCATATTTAATATTTACTATAATTCAAATTATTTTTTAAAACATAATGACAAAACATAAAGACATATATAATAAAACTAAATATTAACAATGCAAATATGTATCTAATTTGATCTTATTTAAATCATGATGGTGATTTAGGAGACAAAACAACCTGTATAATGAATTCATGCTATTTATAGATAATTAGGCGAGTCATGTGTAAATAATAATATTAGAAAACTTCATGACTAAGATATTAATAGCAAAAATTATGGTTTTAGAAAATAAGAAATTTATCGAATTTAATAAACTTGCTTTTACTCCAAAATTTTCGATCACCTAGTCTCTTATCTTATTAAAAAACCCATGAAAGCAAATTTCCATCATGATCCATACGGATAAAAACAAATTATATTAAGATTGAATTAATCATAGGCTCATTAACAAATTCTATAAAATATTGCTCTAATTAAGTTAGACAACATTATAAAACAACGGCATAAAAGTGAGAGCACCATAAATAACATACGAATCAAAATTTAACAGTTAAACAAATTAGATCACTCACGATGGATGGTATGCGGCAATATGAGATGCTTTTGGCCAATCGAACAAAAAGAACTTTAGTATCGAGGGTTGGGTTATTCTCAGTTGGTTGCTGCCATGATTTTAGTTTGTTTCAAATGAGCAAAATGACCAATTTATAAGGACATTCGGATGTGTGCTAATTAGGATATTTTGACTATAAAATTCATAATTAATAGTTAATTAAGGCATGATTTTAACAGAGTCACAAAACGTTTCGGATTAATACGAGACTCTTTTATTTGTTATTAATACAAATGGACTGCATGCAAGCCAATTAAGGTGACGAGGCATTCCTATGCCTAAATCTAGGTGATGCAGCAAGGCTTCATTTAATACTATTGGCTAAAGATGTGGTGTAATAAAGTGAACTCTTGGTTGTTAAGCAAAGGGTGAGATTGCCACGGTTAATGATCATCAGGAAATGTTTTGGATAAAATGGGCATTTGACTTATTTTATATATTCATGTACACATGCCTATTTTATATTGAATTCATTAGTAGTTGCTTAATAATAAAATCGTAGTTATGTGATTATAAAATATTAAATGTTAGTTTGCTAATTAAAACATATTTAAGGTATTCTAATACATCATTTACTGTATTTATTTTACTAAAGTAAATAAATTCAATCAATCACATTTTAAAAAGCTAATTATGTAGAAATACAGATTAATAATTCATTTTTGAATTTATTTTAAGCAAAATAAATAATAACATATAAGTCACCGATCAAATTTCTAAACGAGTCCCGATATTGCAAGATAATTTACTTATTTTTCTTTAGTTCAAGATTTGGAGCGTTACATTTGAACATAAATAAATAGAACTAGTAATTGTGGCACACTCGTTGCGTTGCAAATAAATTTTTTTTATTTAATTATATTAAAAATAATTTTTATATTAATATTATTTTTAATATATTTATTAAATTATAATAAATAAAATAGCATTAAAGATAATAAACAATATTATCTTTAAAAAAATAAAGAACTATATATATGAGAAAAAAGAATTAAAGTGAGAAAAGAAAAGATAAGACAAAAAAAATTAAAGTGAGAGAAAAGAAAAGATAAGGCAGAAAAATCTCGTTGAAGTGATAAAATTGATAAAAATAAATAAATAAATAAAAAGAGAAAAGAAAAGATAAGGCAGAAAAATCTCATTGAATTGATAAAATAAACAAATAAAAAAAGAGAAAAAAATGAAATGAGGGAAAAGAAAAGAAAAGATAGAAAAATATTGTTTAAGTAATAAAAAAATAAAAAAAGAGAGAAAAGAACGCAAGAAAAAAATGGATAAAAAATAAATTAAAAAAAAAGTGGACACCAAGAGACCACCTTTGCCTCTCGCGATTAATATATAGTATAGATTAATCACTAATTATGTAAAAAAGTTTGGAATTGATGTGTTTACCAAAACTAACACTTACGGGAAAAAACCCAATTAATAAAAATATCCAAATTCTAAATAATTAGAATTTGGTCAAAATTGAGATAATTAAGATATTTATTAAAAATTTTAAATAATATATTTATCCATAGTATAAATCAATAAACCTTTTTTTATTAGAAATGAAATATTTCGAAAAAGAATAAATAAATATTAAATTTTATGAATTTTATTTGAATTTTAAATGTTGCCATTAATTACATGATTTGCATTTCAATTTAAATTAAGACAAAATTTACCATAAATTGATACTTTAATTGATGACAACTTCCAAAAATCAAGGGATATATAAAATTACTAAATAAATTAATTAATTTAATGACCATCAACCAATCATAATTTTTTTTTGAGGCTTGGCCACAACAGCCGACTAACTCAAGTCCTCAAAAAGACATGACGAAACAAAAGCAGGAAAATCAGAACCACCAACGCAGGCCGAAGCCGCATTCCTAGCTAATGTGTGAGCTACTTTATTAGCGTCACGACGGACAAACGAAAACCGAACCTCATCAAAGATAGAGCAAATTTGCAGCACATCTGCCATAATGTTGCCTAAATACGAGAGATTATCCTCCCTCAGAGTAAGCATGTTGATCACATTCAAACAATCTCCTTCAATGACGACTCTACGCCAACCAAAGTCTCTCCCGAGCTTAGCCGCCGAGAGGGCAGCCAAAGCTTCCGCTGTCCCTGGATCACACAAGTTTCTCAACCGATTAGTTTCCCATCCAATACAGTTACCATCGCCATCTCTCGCCACAACCCCAATGCCAATCTCATTACGGTCCGAGAACACCGCCCAGTCAAAATTGATCTTCACCCAACCCTCAATTGGCTTCGACCATTTAATGCTACCTGGCAAAGCTGAAAACGACTCTACCTCGACATCAATGGACTGTCCGTGGGGAATGGCCTGCAGCGCAAATTCAATAACCTGTGGTGGAAGTTCCTCTAGTCCCTCCATTCTTTTCCTATTACGATTCCCCCAGAGTGCCCACATAATAGTGGCAAAGCGGCCACTATCTTCAAAACTCAGTTGCGTGAAGGCATCTTCCAGAAAATCCCGCAAATCACCGCTCGGTCCATCACAAACACTCGAAGCCAATGCCCAGGTCTGCCTCGCAAAAGGGCAATGGAACATCGTGTGAGCCACTGTTTCCTCCATCTCCCCATAACGGCAACAACAACAATCCATGGTAAGGTGACGTCTCCGAAGTTCAACACCTACATGGAGGATACCTCGAGCACAACGCCACAAAAAATTTCTCACCTTAGGCTGTACTAGGACCTTCCTGGGACCTTCCAAATCTTTTTCCAAACCCCATGATCATCCGACACCAAAGACGACGCCTCAGACCGATATGCAAGCTCTATAGCCAGCCTATAAGCGCTCTTCACAGAGTATTTCCCATTCGGAGTATAGTCCCAAATAATAGAATCCTGTCTCGGCCACATTCCAAGGGGAATACGGAGAATGGCAGTGGCATCTGAATCAAGAAACACATCTCCTATCAACGTTTCATTCCACTGAAGGACTCCCAACAATAAAAGTTCATCAACTCGAACAGGACTAGCCACGGCGTCAGGCCTAGTTCTCGGACGGAACCCCCTAACCCCCGGGATCCACCTATCTTGCCAAATAAGGATATCCTTACCTGATCCAACTCTCCAACGCGAACCAGAAGCAATCAGGAACCGAGCCTCATAGAGACTACGCCAAATGAACGAAGGACCCTTCCAAGAGGGGCGTCCCAAACTACTAAATTAGAAAAGTACCTAGCCCGAAAAATTCGACTCACCAAGCTGTCAGGATATCGAATAAATCTCCACAGTTGCTTGGCAAGCATTGCCAAGCAACCCAATGCAACTTGTTCTGAGGCCCGTTATTCCACCAAAAGAGTGATATAGCCGAATCAATCTCCTGAATGAGTCCCTCAGGAAGCAGGAAGTAACTCATCATATAAGCTGGGATAGCCTGAAGAACCGCCTTGACTAATACTTCCTTTCCAGCTTTAGACAGAAATTTCTCCGAGAAGCCATGAATCATTTTAGATATCTTTCCCCGGATATTCTCGAACACTGCCTTCTTTGAGCTACCCACCACTACAGAAGGCAAACCCAGATACAGGTCCAGTTTATCCACCCTACGCACCCCGAGGATATGGGCCAACTCCTCCTAAAGGGGGTTCGGCACATTCTTGCTAAAAATCATAGAAGATTTATCCCCATTCATCACCTGTCCCAACACCATATGATACCTGTTCAACACACTCCTCATACCTTCCACAGCTTCCTGAGACCACATAACATAGTGTAATCGGCAAACATTAAGTGCGGCACACTCGGCGCATCACGGTAAATTTTCACTCCTTTCAGTCTCCCAGCTCTCTATTCCTCCTGCAACATAATAGAGAGGACTTCTGCACAAAGGAGAAAAAGATAAGAGGAGAGAGGATTGCCTTGGCGAATACCTCTCTCAGGGCGAACCGAGCCAAACTCATCACCATTTAGGAAGAACGAATAAGAAACAGAAGAAATGCAGGACATAATTCTACAAATGAAAAGGGAGGGGAAACCTAACCTGACCATTACCTGCTCGAGGAACGCCCATTCAACGCGATCATAAGCCTTGCTCATATCAAGTTTAACATTGAAAAAACCCTCCTTTCCAGAATTTTTCTGCTTGATAAAATTATTAATTTCGAAAGCAATGAGGACATTATCAGTGATAAGCCGGTTTGAGATAAATGCAGATTGGGTCGGAGAGATGATAATATTAAGGAGGGGCTTAATATGATTTTCCAAAACCTTCGAGGTAATTTTATAGACATTGTTACACAGGCTTATAGGGCGGAATCGGGTGATTAGCTCCGGGGATTTGCATTTAGGAATTAAGACAATATGAGTAGAGTTCAGTTTACCATAAAAAATCCCATCATTAAGAAACTCAAGAACACAGGCAGTCACATTATTACCCAAAGCATGACAATAATGTTGAAAGAAGTAGGGGGGAGGCCATCGGGCCCCGGGGACTTAAGGGGGTGCATCCCTTTAAGGGCTAGAGTTACCTCAGACGCCGTGAAAGGAGTCACCAACTGTCGTCTCATTGTCTCGGTCACCCGGTTTGGGATCAAATCAAGGACCGCTGCTAATTCCCCTGATGCCACTGTACCAACGATAAAGAGACCACCAAAATATCTCTCAATTATCCCCTTGATACCAAAATCAGTCTCACAACTCCTACCCGCCTCATCTTTAAGTGACACTATATGATTCGTACGTTCCCTTTGCTTAGCGTTAAGATGGAAAAACTTGGTGTTACGATCCCCCTCCTGTAGCCATTGAATTTTGGCACGTTGTTTCCAAAAAATTTCTTCCTCGCGAACGATAGATCCCAACCTTCTTCTCAACGCAGCTTCCTCCTCCTTCAACCTCATAGTAAGAACACTCCTCCTAATAGCCGACAACCGTTTTTCAATGTTCTCCACTTCCTCTCTTGCAGCCATGTTCTCCATTCTTTTCCACAACATAAATGCGAACCGGCATTGATCAATATTATCCAACAGGGCCCTGGTCGCCGTGCTCAAAGGATTATCAGTCCAGGACTCCTCCACAATACGTTTGCACTCCTCCCTTTTGACCCACACCGCCTCAAAATGAAAAGGCACATTACGTCTTTTACGCCTCCGCTTATCCAGTTGAAGAATAGTAATGATGGGGCTGTAGTCCGAGCAAGAAGCCGATAAGTGGAGAACCCTTGCTCGGGCCATAGATCCCTCCAAGAATCGATGGCCACCAATCGATCGAGACGACATCTCAACGTGTCCGGATGAGCTCTATTCTTAACCCACGTGAAAGGATACCCTTGATAACCAAGATCCGATAACCCACAATCCCCAAGAGCTGAACTAAAGGCTTCTAATTGCCACGCCGGGCGATCAGCTCCCCCCGCTTTCTCCTCATTAAACAACAGCTCATTAAAATTCCAGGAGTGGACCCGAAGATGGCGCTCCGGATTTCCATAAAAGCCGGTGAACCGCCATTTACCTCTTCCTCCCACATCATCCACATTCTCATCAATATGATTCTTAGACACACTCTGAACAGTAACCGATACATCTCTCCTCCACAGAGTACCAATTCCCCCACCTTTCCCAACGGAGTCAACATACACACCATTCCAATTCAAAGTCCACTTCAACACATCAAAAGACCGCTGCTTGCATTTTGTTTCAGAGAGAAATATCAGTGAGGGTTATGTTCTCGAATAAGAGAACGCAAATAATGAACTCGCCAGGGACCCCCCGAGCCCTGACAGTTCCAACTGAGGCAACTCATTGTGACCGGCGGGACTGCTGCGCAGTCTCTGCCGATAAATTGGTAACATCTGTCAAGACAATATCCGAACCAGAAGAAGTCAAGACTCTAGAACCAATAGCAGAAGTGTTGGGTTTGGGAGGGTGTTTAATACTCTGGGATTTGGATTTGCTAGTGAATTTACGAGTTTTGGTACGACTCGGGGGTGTTGGGGTAACGTGGGATAGGGCAAGAGTGAGAGGAATATCATGCAGCTAGTAATAGCAGAATTCAGGGCGTGGGGGTTGGATTGAGAGGAGCTCGATTTATGCTTGTCAAGTAGCAGGATTTGAGGGTCGGCATTTTCAATAAACTGATGATGGGTTTTGAGGCGTCTTCTAATTGCCTTTATATCTTCGTGGATAGGTTTTTCATGGGTAGGGGTCTTAACTGTTTCAATCTCACCTGAGATGGGAGGGAGATGGTTGGAGGGGGAAAACTGATTATAGAGTTGACTAGGAATTTTGGTGGCATGCGGTGGCAGAGAGCTGATCGTGGAAACAGTGAGGGATGGGGAAGTGATGAGACTGGCCTGATGCCGTAGTTGTGTAGGGATAGTAACTAGGTTGGTGGCGGAATTGCCGGCTGCTGTGGGAATTAGATGAGAATGAGGAGGATGTTCAGGGTTGGTGATATGGGGAGTATCGTTTAATGATGAAGGAGTAATAGGATTAGAGGTTGGAATTAAGTGGAATGGAACATGAGGCGGGCTTGGAGTAGTTCGTGAGTTGGTAGGTAGGGGACTGGTTTCAATAGACTGGCTATTGCGAGAAGCTTTGAGCCATGGACCGTAAGGATAGTTTGGTGCAGGGTCAACAAAGTTTTCTTCATACCGGAGATCACAAAATTTATCAACATGATCACATCTTCCACACAAGTAGCAAAAATTTGACAATCGTTCATAACTCAGTGACACTTGAATCTCCTGCCCGGAAGGGAGATGTAGAGGTAGCCAGCGGATCAGAGGTTCAGTCATCGCAATACCAACCCGTATCCTTATCGAACTCAATTTTGGGTCAGGGTGGAAGCTTCGGAAGATGCCAATAGAATTACCAATGGCTCGCCCCAGTACCTCTGATTTCCGATTCTGAGGGATTCCTTTCACATGAACAAAGTAGTCACAAACATCCAAATCAGTCTGCATGGGATCATCACCTTCCGCAATAGTGCTTAAGATAATCGGGTATTTATCGAAACACCACGGGGTGCTCTCCATAACCCGTTGTAAATCCAATTTGTGTTTGAAAGAGAACAAGTACCGATCATCTCCAAGCTGAGAAATATCCAATCCTTTCTTCGCATTCATAACCCGAATCATCGTACTGCGAAAGAATTCAAATCTGATAGATCTGTGGGTAAAGACTCTCCCCACCAACGAGAGTGAATAATCATCAGCAGCAACAGTCCAAGAGTTCCGAGAGATTAGAACACTGGTACTCTTCTTCGATGTAAAGGTTAGGGTTTGGGTAATTCTTGCCAGTTCTTCATCTGTTTCTGCATTAGGGTTTTGGACTGTGGAAGAAGACGCCATCGCAATGGTGACCGAGACGACAGTGGTGACATGAGACGCGCGACGAGTGGACCTGGATAACAGAAAGAACGAGGAGTAAGCACAGGGAAAAGATTAAGTTAAAGCCGAAATAAAAAGAGATTAAATCATTCAATCTTCGCAGGAAAACCCAGAACGTAGGAGGACTCCGGCTAATGATACACGGTGGATGCCCGTTCGCGAGACAGTTCCGGTCACTTCTACGATCAAGGAAACTAGGGTTTGGGGTGATTGCTTTCATACGAAAAGGGGACTCTCATACGAGGGGAGAAAATTCTAATAGTTCGTTCTGTATTTTATCATAATTTTTAATTCGAATTAAAAATCTCAAAAAAACCACAAAATTCCATTCAGTCAAAATGAACTCAATTAGGGTTAAACACACCCTTATAATATACAGATATAGATATACACGCGTGAGGAGAGAAATTATTAATTTAGTAGGAAATGCTACTACTAAGTGGTCAATTAAAATACCAAATTTTAAATTATCGAAACTGAATTGAATTGAGCACTCAGGCAATATTATTGAATGTTTAGAGCGGCTGGTCCATCGAAGCATGAAACTGTATAAATATGGAGGCAATGATTGTTGACCTAAAAAACTTGTGTAATAATAACATGGCATGATTTTTTTGGGTCCCTACTTAAATCAAAGCCCTATTTTATAAATTAAAACTTAAATATCATGCTTAAGCCTGTATTCCTTCAAAATTAAACGTGTTTTACCATAGAATCATAATAATCTCAAGCCCTACCCTATATAAATTAAGTCTTCGCACAAAACATATAAATTAAGAGTGATGTTTCAAAATCATCGTTATATGTATATTATTAGCAACCCATATTAGAACTACATTGTGTATTTTAGCGATCTTCTAGTATATTAGTTTAACATAAAAATTTTGTGCTCGAGTTTTACGAGAATGTATCTATTATTAGAGATGGCAATCTTGGAGGTAAAGGATATCTAAGAGGTAAAGAGGTTCACGGATGAACAACTCTTAGTAGAAGAAGGACTCTTTCTCGGGCAGATGGGTAGACAGATTCTTAGAAGGACTGCGGATGGACAAGTAGAAGAAAGACTCTGCGAACAAAGTAAATTTAAAATAAATGTAATATATATAACACATTCATATATATAAAATAGTAATAATATATTTATATATGAAAATATATTATTGCTCAAAATAAAAAATTTAAATTATATATAATATAAATATATTTTTAATAATAATAAATTATTATTATTATTATTCATGAATAATATTAATGGAATAAGTTTAAAATTTTTGTTTTATTCCTAACTTTATTACTTGACGTACCAATCATAACAATGTCATAATAAAGTCATTCCATTCTTTTGTTCATTCAATTACAAAGTTCATTCATTTTCTGCCTCATTCCATTCATGCATACCAATCATGCCGCTAAATTTTAGATCCTGACGCTGTCATTGCCCGCCTAACCCTTCTTTGGTACAAATCTTGATTCCATCCTAACGGACCCTAACAACAAAGAATTAATCCTTTAAATCATTGCCACAATATAATTCTTCAAATATAAAATAAAAAAAGAAGATTATTTATTAAATGTCATCATTAATCGGCCAGTTTGGACTGAAATTATTTCCAAATTTTCATAATCATAATGATTTTTTAAAAATGTTGGAGTGGTTTGTAAGACGTGAATACCTCATTTGTGCTGGACTAAGGTTGGAAAGTCCTTTTCTACTTCCTAACTTAGATTCTCCTCACAACAAAGCACATTCTCTATATGACCTTCTTCAAACCTACTCAAAAGACAGCCAACTACACCCCACCTGAAATTACCCACTTACCCTCCACCCTCCCACACTAAAATTACCTCGATTCAACTGACTTCAGGGCTACTCTCGTCATTTCACATCTTGAGGTTGCAAAACGCGACCCCACCAAAAGCAACCACACTAATTAACTAGCAATTAGCATATTTAGATAATAATTCCATTCCAATAAAAATATTCTCATCACCATAATGAAAACAATTATAATGCCCCCCACCCCTAACCTACCCACCCCCCTTTCCAACTCTTTAAAGATGATCCACTATCTTTGAAAAACATTAAATTAAAAAGACGAAGAGAACATGCATGTTATTTGAGAGGAAAGTAAAGGGATTTGAATTCATTTGTAATTCATCATATTTATCTTTCCAAGTTTTTATTTCGTCTCTGTCAGTGCAATAGGAAAATGGACTGTTCTATTTGCAGCGCAATGCCTTACATTCTGAGGCCTCCCAGGAATACCATATGTGGAGCTTGTTATGAAGGAGCAAGAAGCATAATAACCTTGACCAACAAACTTGATAGTGACAAGAATGCCCCTGATAAACCCAGTAATAGCTTGGTTTCTTCATCAAATTCTGCTAAGGTACGTAAATTTGGGTGTTTTTTCTGCTAAGTATTAAATTCTGATGTTTGTGATAGGATGAGTGATGTTTGTATTGCCCCTCTATGACTCTGTTCTTTTCTCTGCAATCTGCACATAATTAGGCATGATCAACAAGCTTCTACCTGTGATTACGTGATGTAGATTAGCAGTTCAACGTTATGCTATCTTAATCAAATATCTTATATTCGAATCCCTGAGTAAGCAACTACGATTGATAGAAAATATTTTACACGTTAGTAGTCTGACCCGACTCGAACCATATAAATGAGTAATAAAGCCAAAATAAATAAGCTTCTACCTGAAAACATTACTACGCGGGATTCAGGAATTTGAATATCATTATCGAGCTGTGGGACGATATTGGAATTTTATGAAACTTAGATGATAATTACAAAAATTCCAACGGGAGAAACTTAGATTTCATAAGAAAATGTATCAAATTTAAGTTCTACATTGATTGGGACACGGCTATTGTTAATTCGTATCAGTTCGATTCTTGAATTTGTTAAAGGGGATTTTATATATATATTGTTTGATTTTCTATTGATGTTGAAGGTAATTCTAGTGGTACATGATGTATGTATTTTGCTAGCTAAACAGGTCTAAATCGTGTTTATTGCTGTTATTAGGGGTTTATAAATGCATTGAAATGGATGAAGGAGATGAAGGAAATGGAAGAGGAGTTAACTAACAAGATAAGTTATCTAAGTGAATTTGGGGCTGCATTTAGGGACCAAATTCACACTGATATTCAAATCAAGCCCGGAACTAACGAACCACCCATATCTGCACATAGAGCATTATTGGTACATTTTCTGCATATATATATCAACAACAATATTTTCATCATGTTATTTTGGACGTTTTTATAACCTCTTTCTGCTTCATTTTTAGTTTGCTATTTTCCCAATTATTTGCACGTTTTCTATGTTTTTATTGGGAATTTACATGTGTCAGCTATCTTATTATAATCGGAAAGTTTGGCATGCATGTTGGCGTTTATCTATGGAGTCCATTTAAACGGTCATTATGATCATATTTTTAATTTAAAATATTTTAAATTGTGTCATTCAAAATTTAATAACATTTTTAAATTGCCATCTAAATTATTTTGGTATTAGTACGCGACTAATTTTCAATAAAAAATTATCCTCAAAATGGTTTGAGTGAAAATTTTATGAAGATAACAATTTCAAACATTTCAAGTTTGGCCAGAAACTTTAAAGAAATGATCATAAATTGAGGAGCAACTTGTTAGTTTCTCAAACAAAAATGTGCATGCTTTATTTTTATTATGGATTTGACCCTAGACTTTTAATTTCTGTTCGAATTTTAGGTTTTTGATTAAATTTTGGGTGAATCGAATTAAAGTGGTGTTATATTTTAAACATAAATATTTTTTTTTCAATACATGTACTCCCAAATAGTCGAAGAAATTCAAATCCGAATTATTATTTTGTAGAAAGATTTTTTTTAACTACGTAGACCAACCCTATTAACGAAAGCATATATGTTTGGTTTAATCAAAGTGCTTTTTTATTTTCACTTTCTTTTCAAAAATCCAATTGCCTTACTTTTTGATTTTTAAAATTTTAAGTTTAACACCCGCTATATTCACTAGAAAGTAGAACCTTTTACAATATTAACATGTAGTTTTACCTACTTCTATAAAAGTATAAGTTTTAGCCAATACCGGTCCCTATATAGGAAAACTTTGAAAAGTTACCAGATTTAAAATTAAAATAATAAGTTAAACGAAATTGAGACAGAATTTCAAATTATGCGAGATATACTCTAATTCCCCATGGGTAGAATACAGCGGAAAATCTGATCTGCTCTATACTCGATACGTAGGCAGCAAGATCAGCCATTTTCAGAAACATGCTCGACTGCGACGAATGCAAGGCTCCGCCATCGGATCAAACCATAACTCTGTCCGAACTAAATCGTGAAGAATTAGAATGTCTGCTTGAGTTTCTATACAGTGGGACTCTCCCCAAAGAAAAACTGGAAAAACACGTTTACTCCTTGTCGATCGCTGCAGACAAGTATGAAATCGCATTCTTGCAGAAGTTCTGCGAGCATCACATGCTTGGATCCTTAAGCTCTTCGAACGCCCTCGATATCCTAGAAGTGTCGGATACGTGTTCGAACCAGTCTCTCAAGGAGACAGCGCTCAACTTCATCGTTAGGAACATGGAGGATGTGGTTTTCTCTGCAAGATTTGATGCTTTTGCGCTCAAGAATCCTCATTTAACTGTACAGATCACGAGGGCTTCCTTCATGGATATAAGAAATAGAAGGAATAGTGGTGGTTGACTCCAAGAGCTAGATAGTAATTGTAAAAAATTGTCACTGATGAGGAAAAATGTTCAATTTTCGGAGAATCGGCAAAGGTATATATTAAATATATGTAGAAGTAACGTTGCAGTCAAGACTACTCCAGCCTATATTACATAATCGTTCTATTATTTTTAATGCGCTTGTACTTAGTTCTTGTCAGGATGAATTAGCGCGAATTTTGTAAAACAATTTAAAATTTCTTAAGTCTCTCATTAAATAGACCAACACAAAATTTAATTTTTTGATTTGACATTACTTGTAGTATTATGATATTGTGTTGTTTTTTTATATACGATTAAATAAAACTATTTCTTTTCATATATGTAAACTATACATATTGAACAACTTTTGTGGAAAGGTTGAGAATATTGACAATATTCATATTTCAGAAAATAGTCATAGAATTATTAGCAAAATAATTCAGACATAATATATGTAGTTTTTCTTTTTATTTTTTTGAAGACAATATTTAGTAAAATTAATTATCTTATATTATATTTGTCCAAATTCAGTTAAATTTTGAATATAAAATATACATATATAATATATAGAATTATGGAAATTATTTTTCAATCAGACGCTTTAAGATACTTCCACGCTCAATTTATTTAATACTTTTGCATATTGATGTATTGGCGCGCACTATTTCATACACTTGCTTCTGCATGCGCACAATGTAACTTAGGCTCCACCATTAATTAGTTGAATGATGATATTATTAAGAGACTAGCATATACCCGTTAGTGATGCACGGTATTAATAAAAATATAATTTATAATATTATGTAAGAATTTTTTTAAACTAAAATAATTTAACATACATAATTTAAAATAAAAAAGAATTTTAATTTAATTTGAATATAAATCTTCAAAATATAGTAATTAAATACTTATAAATAATAATGATTTATTAGTACAACTGTAGCACCCCGAACGAAAGGCGCCACATCCCCCGCACTAGGACCCGACACGTGTACGAAATGAAAAGTCCGGACCGCACCAAGTCAAAGCGAACGGGTGACAATACAAAAACCAAACCTATGCTAGGCGGTACGTAGACCCCGTACAATGCAATATGCCACAACCAGAGTGCGGAAGCGATACAAGAATACGGGAAATTAAAAACTTCAAGTACCAAGTATAGCAATACGATAAATCATGCAGTTGCACGCTCACATACAATGGCCACA
>JBBMKE010000007.1:7469913-7486852 GCA_037834125.1 Lippia alba
GATTGCAAGAAGATCTCGAAAACAATCCAAACTCTCATCCTTTTGATGAGGTATCCATCTCATAATGAAACTGGACCCTTGTATTTTATATGTGAACTAAATTACCTATAAATTTATTTCAAGGTAAAATATTTATTGTTTAAACAAATTTAAACATCTTCTATTTTTTACACTACTAGTATTTAATCTAACATCCTATGAGCACGTTTTGAGATATATTTTATCGCATTAAATCAATTTTTATCGCATTAAATCAATTTTTTTGTAGTGATAGAATGGCTGGTTACCGGAGAATGGTTGTTTGGCTATGACATAAAGCTAGGCGAAGTGTCTATTACGGTTGCGGAGATTATGGATTTGAGAGAGGGGCTACGACTCACTTGGGAAAGGCATTTCTAAAGAATAGAGGTGGAGGTTGACTTCAAAGATGGTCGTAAACCTCATCAATAAAGTTAATGTAGAGAATTTTCATTTAAAAAATATGGTGGTGGACTGTCGAGGCCTTTTAAAAAGGCCACGGGAGGCGAGGTTGATCATATCGGGACGTGGAAGAAAAGCGTTGATAGGCTTGCTAGAAGGGGACACTCGCTTGAGGAACCTCCGGTGATCTGGAATACTCTCCCCATTGGAGTAACTGAAGAGTTTTGAGTTGTGGTCTGTGATCCCGTGTGGATTTGAGCTTCTTTTATTAATAATAATAAATTAAATAGCAAAGCCCTTTTACGTCTATGGTCGGCCTAATATTAAAGCTGTTAACTTCTTTTTTGTCCTCCATAAACTCCAATGTAACTATTGGGCTTTAAGCTAGTGAGTCTGCCATAATAATAGTTTGGTAGCCCAAGAAATTGGCTCAAAAGTCAAAAACAAACTTTGACCCATAAGAGTGAAAAAATATATATATAATATAAAGTATAACTATAGTAAAACAAACTTTGGCCTCTGTCGAGTTTCTGATATCAATTAGAAATCTGATATTAAAATTTGCATTAATCTTATAAGATTCAATCAAACGTTAATATGTGATAACCTATAAATATTAGGTGCAAAAGAGTTTTAAATAATGTCTACAAGGGATGCAAATGGAACCTAAGATCTTTTATCGATTGTTTACACAAACAGTCTGTTAATGCCCTATAAAAAGCAATTTTAGTAAATAATCATTTGCATTAGAAAGAAATTAAAGAATTTTTAGAAAATTATAGTGAGTGTTCTCTTATTTTCGTCTAATAGATGGTCGGAATTTTATCAAGGTTCGAATCTGATTGAATCTCCGTATAGGCAAATCTTTGTATTTTAGGCAAGAGAATATCAAATCACAAACAATATCAATCTCGTACTTCTTATTGCTACTGTAAGGAAATTTGTAAATGAAGTAGAATCGATCGAATTATACTCGTTTTTATTGAACTTTTAAAAACGACACATAGCAGTATTATTATTCAAACATTAATATCAAAGTATTTTCAAAATAAAATATGTGATACTACAAATGATATAGCGTAGCGCCGTAGCCCTTCTATTAACAATACATATTCTATGAACTCATGTAATCCACCATAAGATCAAATTTCAGTCCAATCATCACTATTAATACATTTCCAAGTTCATAATACATTGATGTATCAACACTTTGATTTTGAAAATTAATATTATCAAAACTTGACTTTAAGACACATTCCAACGTAGAAGTGGGGAGAGGTGTGGATAAATATGTAACCTATTAGATGATGCAATTTTTCTTAAGCTCAAATGAGATGGTCCAATTGTGGTTGTTTATGTGCAAGTTGCAATAATGATGGCCATTTTCAGTGGATAAGGCACTTCAAAGTTCAAACCAAGCCTTTGGTGCTAGACTTTTGTATTAATTTGGCCTCAAATCTTTGACTCTATCAAACAAGATCATCAAAATTGAACAAGACTATAAGCATTTGTGTCAATCGAGTTACTTTTTTCCAAGTTAGATTAGAAAATTAATCTGCAAGGAGTTATATGAAAATTGGCATTTAAGTGGAAACACATTATGCCTTTTTTTAGGGGTTTTACGTCTAAAGGTCTTATAATTCAAAATTATAGAATTCTTTCATAATTAGATTTTTCTTTTTTTCCTTTTTTTTTTTCCATCTGAACCATCAACTGTAGTTACTAGTCTCATTATTGATTTATAAGCATTTTAAACGATGGGAAAACTGACAAAAGAATTTCAATCGAACTGTACAAATGATGTCTAGATACTCAAAAATAATCGAATTGACCCATAATTAGATTTTCTTTTTCCATCTGAACCGTCGACTGTAGTAATTAATTTCATTGTTGACTTATAGCCTATAGGCAATTTACATGGTGGTTCAAAAATTGTTTGGCATCTCAGAGCAAGACTCCATATCCAAAAGTAAGGATTTGAACATTTGACATTCAGTTAAGAATGAATGAATCTCACTCAAATTTGATCCCATAATTAGATTTATTTACATTAGATAACCTCATAATTTTCCAAAAAAAAAAAGAGTTCTTCTCCGCTCTTGATAATTTCGTAGATTCATTCTGCAGTGATCGACTAGCTCGTTCACCCTGTATCCTAATTTTTATATTTTTCATTTTGATATATGCTATTTGTAATTTGTGAAACTTAACAAGGGCCATTTGTAATGTACTACTGTAACTAAATAAATTATCCTTAAAAAAAACTAAATAAATTATAAATTATTATTTTAAATAAGTTTTAAAATTCTTTTATTGTATTTATTACACTCAAGATGGCATTAATTTTGCTGCCCTAATACGACGAGAAACATTGGACCAGATTGCTTGCCGGGCAGCACGGCTGTTCAGACAACGACATTAAAAGAGTCGCACCAACTATATTATCATATATTATTCTATTTTCAGAAATCGCCAACAGGAAACACTAAAAATCTGGTATCTTTGTAACTTTATGAAAAAAATAAAATGCTAATTACAGTTAATAATCCTTGGGAATCTTGATGAACGTGTTATTATCGAGACCAAGAAATCACTTAAGATCGAAGAATGAGAGGAAACTAAAGATGCTTACACACTTAATTTAGAGGAAACAAATGACGCTTACACACTTGTAACATTTTTATGCCAAAAATAGCCTACGTCGTTATACTTTTAAAAATATTATTTTATCATATCGAGTTGTATCAAATATTTTTATTTGATACCGTATCCGATACTAATTACATAAAATATTTATAAAGAAATTTATATGAGTATATATATATATCGTATCACATCCATATCGCTGTATTTATATCCGTACATCATAAATTTAGTATAATCAATTATTCTTTTGTTGAGTTCGACTAAGTTTGTAGAAATTATAGTAAAGAGAAGTTTGATTCTCATCAACAAAACTTTAACCAATTATTCTTTTGTTCAGTTCGACGAAATTTGTAGAAATTATAGTAAAGAGAAGTTTGATTAACGTCAACAAAACTTTAAACCGTATAATCTCTTAAAGGGATAATTTACGGAAGATGAGGCATTCATTTTCGATAGCATGTTTCCAGAATCAATTTCATGAGTAATGAAACATAAATGGTATTTTTATAATTTTTGAAATAAATTAGTTTATATAGTTATATCAATCTTTATAGATATTAAATATGGATGTCCATATTTATTTATCATGTAATTCAAATTTCTTGTTCTTTAAATAAATTAAAGAATAAATATTTTGATATTAATTTGTAAAAACTTATGACCAGTCTAAATACTGGAAAAGTATTGAAAGGTAGATACTATGTCATCATCTACCCATCTTGACTTGCCAACCAAATTATAGGTTCTTGCTTTAAATTTGAACAAAGTCCTAAGTCTTCTGCAATGTTCCTATTGTTCAATAACAATAAGTCTTTGGTTTTTTGGTTAAGAATGAGACTTTTATGTGGTAGTTGGAAATGTCCAAAAATACATGGAAAAATATCAAAATGCATAAATCAAATATAAGAAAAATAATTCGAAATCAAAGTCACGAGTCATGACCGTCAAAGAAGGTTTAGATTAAGAAGCTCGCGGTAATATTTCAAGTATTTTCAAATTTATTCTTTATCATTTGAGTGGTACATTAATATCTGAGTAATATTTGAAATTTGTTAGATTAATTTTTTTTTATCAAGCAATCTATCATCAACAATAATAATTATTTTCGTTTACTGAATTATAAATATTTTAATAGCTGATAAAAGAAAGATGTCAGAAATTCAAATGTTTCTTGCTAAAATCAGAGTTCAATTTCCTAATACTTAGTTAAAAATGAACGAGTTTCTTTCCACCGAGCAGACATGAGTAAACTTATAAGTTATGGAATAAATGTGTATAGATTTAAAGTATTTTTGTAAGAAAAGAATGTTGAATGTCAATATTATACTCATAAAATTACAAAATTGAGACAGTTGATGAAGGCTATCCAATAGAAGGGGACACTTGTTCTTAATGACCCATCATAAGTGTATTGTGTCACATTCATGTTGATTTATATGATTTAATTATTAAATTAGGACATATGATTAACCAGAATTTTAAGGATTCACAAAAAAAAAACATATTCTTTTTAACTAATTGAGAAACGTCAAGAAAGTGCTTGGTATGTTGATTAAAATTTATTACGTGAAGAAATGGACAATAATATTATTGGACTGAGTCATCATAACTTTGCAAATGATTTCTAAGAAATATGACAACCAATTTTCAGATATTTTTGTCGTCCCTTCGATTTGGACGAAACCTAGTTATTTTATGTTTGTGTGAATTATTAATATATTTAACTAATATTTATATCTATATAGCTAGAGATATCTTACTTGGATAATATATTATATGATAATTAGCATTGATACAACAATATAACGATAGTTTTTTTATATTTTTGGGTTCTATGATATATCAACTATAAAAATGTTTAGTACTTATGTTTACTACTATCATTTATCCGCCATGACGTATAAATACTTCTATTGCATGAAAATTTTAAAAAATGACCATGTATAATGTCCTATATGTGTCAGATACGAACATTTGTTGGACATGAAATATGTCCGAAATAAAAAAAATTAAAAAAAATAAACAAGATATTAGACATGATAAGATAAAATGTCCAACACTAATTGAATATAACGAGGCAAATTTTGTAATTTTTCAAAGTTTTTTAGGGTTTTTAAAAAAAAATTAGAGTTTTTTTGGAAGGAAACTGAAATAACAAAATTTGTTTGAGTTTTTAATACTACATAATTTTGTAAATATTTTACGTTACACATATTATACTTATAAAATATATTTATTTATATAATATAGCCATTGCGTGTTACGTCCTAATTAAATTTTGATGTATCGTTATATATATTTGTATTCGTGCATCATATATAAATACTTTTAAAATATTATATTGTTATATTATATCGTGTCAAATATTTATCATATAACAAAACAAAGAAAATACGTATTGTTGGTGTTCGTATTGTTGGGTTTACATCCGTGCATCAATATTGACTCTACTATAATTATATGCAACTATTATCAACTATATATAATATGTATACGAATATTTTTAAAAATATTATTCTGTCAAATCATGTCGAATCGAATACTTGTCATATGTTAAATTTTTTAAAAAATAATCATCGTATTCGTATGATTTTATGTCTGAATTGTTGTATTTATGTTCGTACATCAATATATATCAGTATGCTATTCTCAAAGATAATTTTAAAAAATATTATCATGTCTCATGTGTCCTATCAAATATCTATTGACTATTATATAATAAATTCAAGTAAATATGATTATGATCCAATATTTTATTATTATCAACATAATAAATTGTATATTGTTTTTAACATCTCATATAGAGTTGAGCCGAATCATTTAGGTATAAAGTTTTCTCTAACTTTTATTAATAAGAATTGTGTTCCAAGAAATTATAAACAATGAGAATTGTACTTTTATAATGTCGAACATAAAACTTTTAGTTCTTTTTTTGAAAATAAAAAATTTAATTAAATTGATATATCATCGAATCATTAAATTACCGGTACTTAGGATAGACGCGAGGCTTCAAATCTTCATATTTAAATAAAAGTTAGATATGAAAACTGAGAAGGCATGCCCGAAACATCCCATTTTATCCAATCATAAAGCACCTCTTACCACATCCAAACTATATAATATATAAATACGTAAAAAGTAGTTTTCTTATGTTTCAAGTAGCCTACTATATTTATTCTTTTTTAATCACCGTCTAAACCGAATGGAAAAGGAAAAAGATTCTTAAACATAAAAAAAAAAAAAAATAGACGCGGAAAATCTTGACGAACGTCAAATTTGAAGAGGAGAATGCTAGACAGAGAATTTGATTTTCTTAATTCTGTGTTCACATAGTTGGAATATATTCAGCCATACTTACACACACATATATATATATGATTAATTATTTTTATCGCTATTAAAATTCTGAATATTGTGATTGGACACTTATTAGTTATGTTATAATATTTTTTTCTTTTTTAAAATTATAAATTACATTGAATAATTTTTTCATTAAATATAGGGTGACATAGTAGTTTTTGAGATTTAAATTCATTTAATCCCAATTTTAAATATAAAATATTTGTCTTAATCATTTAAGTCGGTTATAAAATGAAAACTTTAAATTCTAAAATCTATGTCACCTAAATTTAACGGAAACTGATCTGACATAATTTATAAGTTTTAGAAGTGACCAAACTATAATATGATGACTAATAAAAGTTTAATTGTAATATCTAAAAAACTCTAAATGGTGCTAAATATTATATATATACATATATATATATATATATATATATATATATGAATATTTTTATTTAAAAGGGTGAATTTGTAATTTTCTTGATGTGCGGTCAGAACTGCGACAAAAGCCGCCTAAATGTGGGGAATTTTGAACCGTCCCTGTAGAGAAAACGCGTCTACGCAAGGAGTACGTTTCAATCTTTGTTTTTGCAAGTTGGTCCCTTGTCTTTTTTATTTTACAGTATTCCCCACATTTTGTAGGAAATGTTGCATTTTGGAACCCAAGTGATATTATCCTTGAATTATTATTGAGACATTGTTGTTAAGTCCCATCAAAGATGTGAAGTTCAATATATAATGGCTTGGCAACCCTCCCCTCAACAGCTAGCTTTTGGGGGTGAGTAAGGCCAAGCACATTATTCATCAATCAGCATCAAAAAGGAGAGGAAAGCGTAAAACAAACAACAGAAAGAGAACAACCAAGTCAGTCAGACAAGGGTAACGTTGATGCAGCATCAACTAGTAAAATGTAGGAATAGCTATTTTACCAACTTCATTAAGAAGTCAATTCAGAATTTCAGATTAAGAACAACACGAGCAGAAGGGCAGCATGCATTAACAAAAAAAAAATGGAAGAATTAGAAGGAACAAGGCATTGATGAAAATCATGAACGTAAAATTATGACATTAATTGACAACAAATGAAACCAGTTCAAGGTAAAGGTGCAAAAATTATCATGAAAATTAACTACCGGTATCTGAACGGCGGCGGCGGCGGTTGCAGCGCGGTGGCGATACTGGGGCGATGGCGGAGCGTGGAAGTTGGTGAGGGGAAGTAGATAAGCTTAACTGTTTGCGCGGTATTCAACGATTTTAGTTGGCTTTTAAATAGTGTTGGTAGCAGCAATGGAAGGTGCTGATGATGGACTGATGTTCGAGCCGATGTGGGATGAATTTAACTTTTAGCATACATTAAAGGGAAAATTACATCCAACTACCTTATATTTAGGCAAGTTGGTTCATATTTTTTTGAATATTACAATATAGTCCCTATATTTCTTATTTTTATGAAATCCACGAATGAAATTTGTAAAAGTACACTTATATTCCGGATGCTTTATGAGTATTACATTTAATATATGACCAAAAATGCAAAATCATCCCTAAAAGTTTACAAAAATTAGGTCTAATTACAAATATTAACAAAAGTTAGAGACTAAAATGTAATTTTTAAACAATCATGAACTACGTTGTAATTAAGCCTAAATACAAGGTAGTTGGATGTAATTTTCCCTACATTAAAAATAAATTATCTTTTCTACCAAAAAAAATGAAAATAATTTTTTAGATTATTTAAAAACGTGCAGCTCTAGTTTTTATTGTACGGTAAAATTATTTTAATTCACTGAATAAATGAAAACAAATAAAACTGTTATACTTGTCATCTATCTAACTATAACGTGTAATACACTAAGTGCAGATTCATATAAGAACTCAATAAATTTGTTCTGAAATTGTTATAATTCAGCCTAAATGTTCCTCTTTATTACTCAATCAAATAATCCGACATTACAATATTGGAAGCATAATCTGGGATTCCATTGTCGTTTTCATGAAATAAAAAACAACTTCCTAATTTCTATAGTTGGCATGACATTCACATTACATTTCAGCGCGATAACTTGCCAAGTTACCTTAAAATCGTACGTATAGTGTTTTAGACGAAACATAAAACCGATACAGCACACACAAATTTGTAGCTATTTTAGGACTTAAGAGTACAACCACTTTTTCTTCTTCAGCTGTAAAACTCTACAAGGCAACTCAATGCAGAATACGGCAATTACATACGCTCATATACAAAAAATAATTAAAAATCCAAAAAAAAAAAGTGTTCTATTTCACAACTAGCTTGTATATGTTGGTGGAGATAGCAATAATACTTGTGATCACAGCAACACTCATCATGATTGTTGCTACAATCTTATCCTTGGCAGTAGAAATCCCATGAATATCTCTGTAAAAAAGAGAGAAAATAGAAATTTCTATGAGAAAGCAAGAAATAATCAAGTACTAACTATTACTAAAGTAATTTTAAGGATCATCCTGAAGTTGGACCTAATTACATTGTTGTACAAACTCTCCTTGAGGTTTAGGGGGTGCCTTTTGCAATGTCTTAAACCTCAGGGGAAGTTTGTGTAATTAGATCGAACCTCAGGTAAAGCTGGTCTATCTATCCCTAATTTTAAGAATACCTTAAAGCGACCGATCCCGGGAAAATGAAGGCAAGGCAGACAGCAGAAGTGGAACCCATAAACTGGAACAAATACCAAATACTGGGGATGGCTATTGCCAGAACGTATGCCAATACTAGCAAAACGAGAGTGAGGATAACAAATCTTTTGTTCTCAACAGCTAAGAGAGGCTTCTTGGAGAAGAGAAATTCATCGATATTAGACCTTAGGGAGAAGTTCAAGAGTGGAAAAACCAACATTAGATGGAGTGCGTAGCTTAAACGAACTATGTCGTTTAGAAATGAACTTATTTTCGAACCACTGCTTTGATCGAAATTCACGAGTATGTCGTCCATTGTTGAATCACCAAAAAGAAGGTAACCGAAAATTCCAATGGTGAAATAGATGGCTCCACAGAGTAGCAGCGATATTCTCACTGCAGATTTCATGTAAGAGGGCTTGCCGAGTTCGACTCCAATTGCATGAACTGCAAAAGTTTATAAAATGCATTATGTTGGATGTATATGATAGTGAACCTTGCAATAATTAAAGTGCCCTCCCGTGTAATTAAATGAAATTACATAATCATCTAGTTGTGAAATTACACATAGCCCCCTTGTACTTATTCCACCTTACAGTTACCCCCTTCTAAATGTTCAAATCGTCATCCCAATTAACTGCACCAACCCCCTATATTATGGATAACAAAGGGAAGAAACCAAGTGATGACGGGGTTATTCATGAGACTTGTCTTATCACAAGATGTTTCACGCAAACTATCTGTTTAATGTTTGGATGATGTTATCCGGTATAACTTACACCCAAGTTTATTTAGAAAAACCATGATGATCAAACTTGACTACTGTACCGAAACTAATATAGGAAGTCTATGTAATTACACACATCTACAAATCCAAAAACATTTTTCAACTTTTACCATTGAAATGGAAGGTGAAGGCCGTGACGATAACCGGAATGGCAGTAAAAAGGTTGAAGAAGGAAACTCCATTGTCCAATTGGGGCAGGAATCTTGGAGTCTTTGTTTCCCCTTTTATGAGTGCGGTGATGGAGATCACCGAGCATATACCAACAAACACAATTGCTAGGAATACCGATACACCTGAACTCAGCCACAAGGATTCTGCAAAGTCCAAAGTAAAACCAAAAATTCAATCATAACCTAATTTGCCACATAACTTCATCAGTATCTATATACTAAACACCAATCATATGGTAAAATACCTTACACTTGTCATGTAATTAATGTTGATTAATTAATCTTTAAGATGCTAGATTTTCCTCTTTTATGTATAAATTTCTTGTTAGATGGGAAAATGTGATGCATTTAGCTCTAAATATGAATTCAATCTAGTCAAAATCCTCTTTGATCATTCCCCAAAATTAAATCCCCCAACTTGAATGAAGAAGATTTCCAGTTTTCACATACCCACGCGGCGATACAAGACAAGAGGAAGCATGACGAAAACAACAACCAATAGCAGCGCAACAGCACGCAAATTCCACCAATGAACACCGAACCATTCCTGCAAAACCCCCAAATGCTCCGGCCCTGTCCCTGAAAGCACATCCCCTGCACCCCAAAACACAACCAAAATTGCAGTAACCAATTAAAATCGATCCACAACAACAACAAATTCTCATAAACATCACAAACAATCGAATCGCGTACCGATAATAATCAGATACATAATAAGGCAACCGAGATTAGTAATCATCACACAAATCTGCACAGCAACGGAACCCCCCCGGCCAAAGGACTCCCTCATCAGTCCGGCGTAAGTCCTCGCCTCGCCGGAATACGTGAACCTCAACATGAACTCGACGGAGACGTCCACGACGACTCCGATCAGAACAATCATCACGAAAGCTGGAACGATTCCGAGGACTTTAAGAGTTGCTGGAATTGACATTATCCCCGCGCCTATTATGCTCGTCGAGACGTTGAACACGGCGCCCGGGAGCGACGGCCGCTTCGCCGGCGGCGGAGCGTCGCTGTGGGGGAGGAGGGGAGCCTCAGCTCCGGTGGCGTTGCTCGCCGGAGCCATGCCGGAGAAGAATCTCTGTTACTGTTTTTGTCTTTTTTTTGCTAATTTCAGGTTTGTGTCTTTGATCTAATTTCTTATGCGCGTTTTGTTTCTGGATTGTTGTTGTGAAATATATACAGTTGACATGCAATTATTGAAAAGGTGAAATGACTAAAATAGCCCTCACTTGAGCTCACACTCACATACAGATACGATATGAAATTTTTTTAAAATTTTTCATGTGAAATGCATCAAACATGTTGTTCGATATGAATTTCATATTTTTAAAAATATTCATGTATAAGAGATTTTAAGAGATGGGTAAGTGGGATTGGGGGAAGGGTAATTTGGGAAATTCAAGTTGGAAGGTATGATAGAGGCATGTGGACTGGGACATGTACATAAATGTATGTGGACGGGAATGTGGATGGTGTGAATCATGTGATTTTCTCTTCAATTGCCACCACTATCTGTCTTAGCAGCCTTGTTTTGGAATTAGTATACCATTTTTCCACATCTTTAAGAGATTTCGAATAATTGAAATAAGAAAAATGGATTCTTATTAATCATGTAGCTACTTCGATCTCGGGTTTGATTTTGTTAAGTCAAACTCAACCATGATTTTCACATACGTAGTTGTTTGTCTAATGATAATGGTAAGGGGTGATATTATCTTCTTTTTTTTGAAAGGAAAATAAGAGAGAATTACATAGAAATTACATCTTCTGTCAAGAATTCCTTAGCGACATCAGGGAGCTCATTGTCCCCTTCTAAATTTAATTCTAATCGCGCTAGAGTGTGAGCCACTTTGTTGCCGGATCGACGCACAAATTCGAACGAAACTGACGGCACTCTTTTCGCTTCATTCTTTATCTCTTCAGTGATCAAGCCTGATACAGACCAATCTTCCAATTGTTCCTGAAGCTTCCGAATGAGATTAATACAGTCCCCTTCAAAAATTGCAGCAGCATGTCCTTTACGTAGCACTTCATGTACTCCTGCTAACATTGCCAAACCTTCTACAGCTTCCACATTCCATCTTCCTTTCATGCGCTTACTTACCCAACTCAGACAGTTTCCCATATGATCTCTCACCACCACCCCAATTCCAACTTCACCTTCCGATTCAAATATGGCTGCGTCGGAGTTTACCTTAACTACCCCTACCGGCGGAACAACCCAGTTTTCTTGTAAACATGGCAACTCCGCAATCTGATCAGCATGTCGGCCTCTTCTCCCCTCCTCAAAATAGTTTTTGGCGTAAGCAGCTAAGGCCTCAGCTTCGAGGACTTCGTTTCCCGCCCATTTATCATTCCGATTCTTCCACAACGCCCAAGCCGCCACGACGAATCTATCTCCGTCCTCCCCGTTCAGCTGATCGAGTACCCCACGAATCCACCCCTCTCCATCACCCCGCCATCGAGCTACAACTCCCCAAGGAAGTTCCGAACATGCCCAAAATAATCTAGCCATATTGCACCCGATAAAAGCGTGCTCTAAAGACTCCTCTTCCTCGCCACACCACGGGCAAACTACCGCAACTCCGCATTTCCGCTTTCGCAACGCATTTCCAACTGGTAATGCCCCCTTACATAACCTCCACAAAAAAACTCTAATTTTCGGTGCAATTTTCCGGTCCCAAATTACTCTCCAAGACCCCACCCGTGAAGTTTGTCCTATTCCACTCTCTTGATTCTGAATCTTAAGAGCTAAAAGATATGCACTCTTTGCCGAAAACCTCCCATTTGCATTATAGTGCCAAACTCGTTTATCGCTTTCACGGCCACTTCCAATTGGAATTGATAATATAACATTTGCATCTACCTCCAAAAAAGCACTTCTCACCAAGCCCTCATCCCAAGCCCCATCCTCGGAGATCAACTGTTTTACGTACGTAATGCCATCGCCACCCTCGCCTCGACCTAAAGGTTTAAAACTTATTGGTCTTGGCAGCCATTTGTCTTCCCAAACATTAATACACGCTCCATTCCCCACTCTCCACCGCACACCTGCTTCCAACAAATATCTAGCTGACCAAATGCTACGCCAAGTTAACGAGGGATTAGATCCTAAAGGAGCTTCAAAGAAGTCCAATCCTCTAAAGTACTTAGCCCGCAGCAGCCTAGACAGCAAACTCCGTGGTTCTGTAACTAACCTCCACCCCTGCTTTGCCAATAAAGCCAAATTGAACGCACGCAAATTCCGAAATCCCATGCCGCCCTCTTCCTTTGGACAACACAGCTTTTCCCATTGCACCCAATGAATTCTATCCCCATTGTTGCCACTCCACCAAAATCTAGCCATCATGGACGAGATGTCCCGGATTAACGACTCAGGCAATTTAAAACAGCTCATAGCATATGTTGGAATAGCTTGTAACACTGTCTTTATCAGAACTTCCCGACCCGCTTGTGAAATAGTCTTCTCACACCAGCCTTGAACTCTTTTCCCAATCCGATCCCTAATGTTGGCAAATACTTGTTTCTTGGACTTTCCAACCATCGCCGGAAGCCCTAAGTACTTGTCATGTTTCGCCACTTCCCGCACCCCCATTCTATCCGCCAAAAAATTCCTATTTTGCAAGCTTACATTTGGGCTAAAAACCACCGTTGATTTCTCTAGGTTAATTTTTTGTCCCGAGGCAGCCCCATATAACCTAAGAACCTCCAAAATGCCATCCACCACCTCCACTGATGCTCTACTAAATACCATCGTGTCGTCTGCAAACAATAGGTGTGAAATTGCCGGGGCTTCCCGACAAATTTTAACTCCCGGCACCCTGACTTCATACTGTAACAAACAACTAAGAACTTCTGCACAAAAAAGAAATAAATAAGGGGATAACGGGTCGCCCTGCCTCAGGCCACGACCCGGAGACAAACTACCAAAACTCACTCCATTAAGGGAAAAAGAATAATTCACTAAAGATATGCAACGAATGATTAAACTCACGAAAGAAGAATGGAAACCTAACCTCAACATAGTACGCTCCAAGAACCGCCATTCCACTCTGTCATAAGCTTTACTCATGTCCAGCTTGAGAGCTAGAAATCCCTCAGAGCCCTGCCTTTTATGTTTTATAAAATGATTTAACTCATAAGCACAAAGAACATTATCAGTAATAAGTCTTCCCGGAACAAAAGCGCTCTGAGAGGGAGCTATTACAGTTTTTAAGACAGGTTTAAGACGAAGGGAAATAGCTTTAGAAGCGATTTTATACATAACGTTGCAAAGGCTAATAGGACGCAAATCCTTCATGCTTACAGGATTATCAACTTTTGGAATAAGTACTACATTAGTAGCATGCATAGATTCATCAAAGCGTCCATGATTCAAAAACTCAAGAGTACAATTCACAATATCATCACGAATAGAATTCCAGAATTTTTGAAAGAAAATCGGAGGCATACCGTCAGGCCCGGGAGCCTTCAGGGGGAACATACTCTTCAATGCTTTCTCAATTTCCAGGGAAGTGTATGGAACGAGCAGCTTCTCATTCATCTTCCTTGTCACCCTTTGTCCCACATGTGCCAGCGAACTATCAATCACCTCGTCTGAACTGTGGTCAGAATTGAAAATTCCCTCAAAGTAGTCCTCAACCACGTTCTGTAACTCCTCCTGCTTAGTACGAATAATGCCCTCTTTATCCTCCAATTTCTCTATCTTATTCCTTTTCTCTCTACTTTTGGTTCTAGAGAAAAAATAAGCCGTATTTTTGTCCCCTTCAGACATCCAATGTGCCTTGGCCCTCTGTCTCCACCACGCTTCCTCTCGTGCATACCATTCCGAAATTTCTTTCCTCAAAGCCACTTCTTCTCTCTTTGTATTTAACGTAATAGTCCCTCTCCTTATTTCATGCAATCTATCCTCTAACTTCTTGATACGGATTCTAGGATTACCAAACTTATCTGAAGCCCAATCAAGGAGATCAAACTTACAATT
Organism: Lippia alba; assembly: GCA_037834125.1. Classification (NCBI taxonomy): domain Eukaryota; kingdom Viridiplantae; phylum Streptophyta; class Magnoliopsida; order Lamiales; family Verbenaceae; genus Lippia; species Lippia alba. The sequence goes on from JBBMKE010000007.1 coordinate 7,484,924, forward strand.
CTCAATCTTTTTCCATGCTGTAACAGATTTTGGCTCCTGAACATGATTTCTCCAACTATCTTCAACCACCTTAACACATTCCGGGTCCCTTAACCATGCTGATTCGAATTTGAAAGAATTTCGTACCTGCACACTTTTTCTACGCAAGGCACAAGGAATCAGTTTGAGTAAAACTGCCATATGATCGGAAGTATTGGACTCCACGTGTTGAACGAAGAAATGCGAGAATCTGTCCTTCCATAACTGATTTCCCACCGCTCTATCCAACCTGCATTCGATCGTGAACGGAGTCGGGCTGTTATTTGACCACGTGAATTTCTTTCCATGATATCCTAAATCCGACATATTGCAGTCCCACATCCACTCTCTGAACGGCCTCATCTGATGCAACGGTCTCGGGAGTCCGCCCACCTTCTCATCTCCCCACAAGATTTCGTTAAAGTCCCCTATAACCAACCACGGACATCGCTGATCCCCTCTCAACCTGTTCAGCAGGTTCCACGTGACATATCTCTTCGTAGTGTCCGGATGACCATAAATGCATGTCATATGCCAATTACTCTGCTCACCTGGCATACAGACCATAAAATCAAAATGAAGCTTGGAATAGCTCAGAAGATCCACCGTGACATCCTTCCTCCAAATCAAAGCTAAGCCCCCACTTTTCCCTGCTGCGTCCACACTCAATCCATTGAAACCCCACCTATCAATCAGCTTCTGGATTCTATATTTTTTACTCTTTGTCTCAGACAGAAAAACCAACCCAGGGTCGAATTTCCGGAGAAAAGTCTCCAACTCTTGAACTGCCCAGGCCCGACCCAAACCTCGACAGTTCCAGGCGAACAGATTCATGGTGATCGGCGGGGCTGCCTAGCAGCCTCCGCCGGGGCTGAGGAAGAAGCGGTATTCGTCAATGAAGGAGTGTTCTTTTTCAAAGGACGAGTAACAGTTTCTGCCTCTGGGTTAAGAGAAAAAGATCGTTTGCCTAGAATTGAATTTTCTGGAATGGAATTAATAGGTGTGTCTACTAACATGGAATCCTCAAACTCCGGAAGTGGGATCGAAGCTTTTTTGTTTTCATGGATTTTGAGCGGGCGAAACTTGGTTTTTTTTGTGGAGGGTAATTTCTGCACCTTATCTGGTAATCTGACTTTATCGCTAGGTTTAGGGGGGACAGAGCTAAAGTTGAAAACTGGATTAAATGTAAGGGAATCTGACGTGGCAAGTTGGATTTGGTTAGTGGGGAAAAAATTGGGTATAGTGGAATTTGAGGTTTGGTGGGAAGATGTCTTTATGTATGGGGACATAGGTTTAATGATAACGGAATGATTGGGATTATTTGTTATTTGGTTTTGTGAAATGACGTCAGAAACAAAAGTTGGGTTTGAAAGGTTGACATTAGGATTGGGCTCAGAGTTTATTGGGGAGCGGACTTCTGTAGCATCATTATGGCAAGTAGGAACGTGGGAATTAGTATGGTTTTGAGGGTTGTTGGCGGAAAAAGTGGGATTATCAGAGGTATGGGCTTTGCACGTGAGATGAGTGAGTACCTGATCAGCAAGAAATTCGCGCCTTGAGGACACGTTCGCCTGGGAACCATCGCTGGGATTACGGGCCTGCCGAGAACGGCTGTTGAATATCGGAAATAAGGTTTTTCGATCAGAACCGCCACCGGAATCTTTCCATCCTGACCTACCCAGGTCCGACGACGCGCGCATCCACGCCCCGTATGGAAACTCCTCCTCACTCAAGTTGAAACCTTCTTCACATTGAACCGGGCATATGTTTACGATGTGATCACACAACCCACAAATATAGCAGAAATTAGGGAGTCTCTCATAACTTAGAGTGATAAGAGACTATTTTTCTTTGAAAGCACAGAAACCCATTCATATGTATACTCCTTTGAAGAACTCATTGAGTTAAATT
>JBBMKE010000007.1:7542190-7552632 GCA_037834125.1 Lippia alba
TCAAGAAAATCAAGGAATGAAGGCAAGAAACTCAATTCCCATTTAAATGCCTTCATGATCAAATTTGGCTACAATCCATTAATGCCAATACCAACCAAAACCAAGTTATGTATACAATAAATGTAACATATAGCATTCATAAATGAAGTCCAAATTCAACCCAACCAATTCATATGCTCAAAATCAAGAAATGTGCAAAACGACCTAACTATTTACTATATATGCCAAAATCATATATGCAACAAATTTCATGAAAAAGTGATCGAAGTAGATGATAGTGGATGTCACGGGATTTCCAAAATTTACTTGGGCTCGAGAAATGGTGAAGAAACAAGAGAGATATGGAGTCTTGAAGTTGGATCAAAGCTTGGAGTCTTGGGGCTCTTCTTGCTCTTGTGCTTGGTTGAAATGTGTAAGTGTGGGAGAAAATGAGGGGTTCAAGCCTTTAAGGCTGAACTGGTTTGGTTCGATTCTTGGCTCTCTCGGTTTAATTTGTTTCGGTTCAAGGTGGTTCTGGGTTCGATTCTCCAAAAATTAAATAAATGAATGCAATTAAATGCAAATAAATCCACGTAATTCACATGATTTCAAATAAAATGCAAATGATAATTAAATCACATAATTTACCTGTCGGCTCAGAATTACGGGGTGTTACAAAAGGTCTCATTGATTTGAAATATCCAAAATACATCCTACTGGATTCTAAAAGGTTGCAATAAAGATCTTATTGGTTCAAAAATCCAAAATACATCCCATTTTATTCTAAAATGTTGCAAGATTAATCCCATTTTTAGTCAACTAACAAAATAATTACCTGTTTAATTATTGTCTATCTTTTTCTACTTTTTTTTTATTGAAAATCACCTTTCTTTTATAAAATATTTTATTTTTACCTGTACTTCTCCTAGTTTCAATATTTTATTTTCGTTCATATTTCTTCTAATTTTCACCCCATTCTTATGGAATTTTTAAAGAGTTCTTTTTTAAAAATTAATTATTTCCACCCCTATATCTCTTGATTTCCACCAAATTTTTCTATCTTTTTATTAAGAGTATTTTTTTTTGCAAATTCTAGTTTACTCTTAATAAAAATTAAAAAGAACTTCAGAATTTTCAATGTTTTCATTTATAGGGGAAGAAATAAAAAATATTGTTTGACACATTTATATGATGTTTTTTATGTGAGAAATGAAAATCTCCTTTTCTATTATTCATTAGAGGACTTATTTATTTATGAGTATGTTTAATTTTTATTAAGAGTATTTTTCTATCATTTTATTAAAGAGTTTTTTTCAACAAAAAAAAGTTACTATTTTCCCCCTTATAAATAAAAATATTGTTTGGCACATATATATGTGATGCTTTTGATGTGAGAAATGAAATACCCTTTTGGATTACTCGCAATAGGAGTTATTTATTTCATTGTAATCCATAGTACATTATAGAAATTAAAAAAAATACTCATAATACAAAAAACAGAAAATTTTGGTGGAAAATCAAAAGATATAGAAAAGGAAATAATTATTTTTTAAATAAAATGACATAAATGAGTGGAAATTAGGAAAAATATGAAGGAAAATAAAATATTAAAAATTTGAATAAATATGGATGAAAAATAAAATATTTAAGAAAATGGTGATTTCCCAAAAAAATATAGAAAAATCTTTTACAGTAACAAAACATCTAATTATTTTGTTAGTTGATCAAATGTGTGACTAATCTTGCAACATTTTAGAATCAAATGGGATGTATTTTGGATTTTTAAACCAATGGAATCTTTATTGCAACCTTTTAGAATCCAACAGGAGGTATTTTGGATATTTCAAACCAATGAGACCTTTATTGCAACGGTTTGAATCTAATGGGATTAAAATTGTAATTTTCCCTCAAAATATAAAACGGTAGATTAGATTAGTTATTTATCCAATGAATAGAAAAAATTATTGTTTTACCAACACCAGAAATTTTCATGGTTCAATATTTTGAAAACACATAATTTTTTTTGTCCATTTCACCTAAAACAAGGGATATGATATAAATACTCTCTTACTTCAAACAAATTACAAGTCATATATAGAATATAAACATCATTACAAAATTTTCAATATTTTTAGGGAATTCTATGAGATGGAGCATATTTATCAATACAGAAACTATATCCTAAGATATATATAATACTACGTAATCTATACTAGAGACTATGGAATTCTTTTTCTTTTTATCTTTTCTACCACTTATTTATCTTATTTTTTTCCCTCCTACCTCATCCTAATTTTTTATTATATTTTATTAATATTTTTTAATTTTTATTTGAATTGTTACTATATACTAATTTAATATTATCTTATTTTATTTATTCTTTTACTTATCATAAAAGTATAATGATATTAAAAATAATAAAAAATTAACTAATAACATGAAAATTTTGATTTTATATTTTTTTCACTCACATCAAGTGTGCAAAATTATTAGAATCATGTTAACACTCGACGCAAACTCAGATTAGATAAGTTAGATAGTTAGGTGATATTCAAGACGAAGACAAAGAATTTTGAATTTTTAAAATTTGCATATATATTTTGAAAAAATTATATTTTTGTCCCCCCACCCCCCACAAATTTCGCCCTCTTAACTTTAAATATTTTAATTTTTGTCTCTTTCACCCTCTCCCATATATTAAATTCTGGTTTCGTTTCTGATGATATTAATATGAAACATTTTATGTCGTACTTTTGTCATAATACAAACCATTGAACTAGTGACTATATAGATGTGACTAAAATTAGAAAGTGTTTGGTATGAGTATTAACCCTCATAGGCTAGAGCCAAAGCTTAATTTTTAGCTTGGCAGCAAAAATTAGGTGATATTGGCCCGGCCAACTTAATATCCGGCCCGCGGAAGTCCGCTACTGTTCATGAATTAACTCATAAAATTCATAATTGATTTCGACCGATATTAACTTGCGTTGATTTTGAATGCAAGTTGCTAGCGCACTGTACACTTTTTCCTTTTTCATTAACTGGCCAACACTGAATAAAATTCTATATAATTTAAGGGTAGTTTAGAAAATCTGCAACAAACTCCTGGACCTGGTATAGAACTAATATCTACTATCAAACACAAAATTAAGTGCTATTAGAGTTACCTAATTTTAGTTAACAAACTCAAATTATATTAAATGAAATTAAAACGCTAAATGGCAGGAGGTCATGCAAGTGGACATTTTAAGGAATTTGAGATGATGCAAAAGTTAAAGAAATTGCAAGTTTATTTTTATTCAATTATTATTAAAATATTTTTGAAAAATAATATAAAAAGTAATAGAAAGCATATGTATAAATATGTCTGCACAACATCATCCTCAAAAGGCACCGAGAACCGAGGGAAACCTCTTGTAATTGTGGGTGTGTGAAATCTCAATTCTCAAATCAGTGTGTGTTAATGGAGTCTCAAGCTTCTCTTCTTCCTCTTTCGCTTTCGCTTTCGATTTCGATTTCGCATCTTCTCCAATTGCTCTGTGTTCCTCCGAACAGATCGAACCCTAGAATAGAAGAAAATCAACGAGGAAGAAAGAAGAGGATATACCACAATGAAGACAATGGAGACAATGGATCACACAGTGTCTGCAGGGAACAGATATCTCGTTTGTCAATATAAGAACACCATTGGGACTTTCGGACTATGGATAAAGCGGAATCCCTTGAATTTCGCTATTCCGCTTTTCCTGCTGCAGCTTTCGGTGATTTCAGTTACATCTTTGGTTATCGAGATTTGCCTCCAGCCTCTGGGGCAGTCATCGACCGTCGCGCAAATTCTCGTAAGCTTTTTAATTGTTTTGTTTCTTCGTGTTGAATAGATTCAGACTGAAATTTGCCCCTAATTTGCACAATTTTTGCCTTTGGGAACATAACATGCTGCATTGAATGAATTACTGTGAAATGCATAACATGCTTGATTGAATGAATTACAGTGAAATGTGTGTGTGGAATGTGAACATGCTTGATTGAATGAATTACTGTGAAATGTGTGTGTGAAATGTGAACATGCTTGATTGAATGAATTACTGTAAAATGTGGTGTTCTAATGAAGAGATGAGTAATTACATCTAGTTTTGTTGATTGCTAACTAGGTAAACTTACCATATTCCAATAGGGTGGTATACTGTTTGGGCGTTCGCTATTAGGGAGTCCGGAAATCTTTGGAACCATGATATTCCCTCCTAGAAGCATCACCACACTTCAAGTAGCAGCCACTTTCGGTGTTATGTTCTTCCTATTCGCTGTAGGTGTGAGGACCGATACAGATATGATGATCCGACCCAAAAAAGAAGCCCTGGCCCTCGGCATATGTGCAATGTCAATCACTCTCGGCTTTTCTTTGGCATTGGCTATATTCATGAAATCTCATGTGAGCATGGATTCTACCCTTGCTACTGCACTCCCATATGTTGCTGCAGGTCAGTGCTTAACTGCATTCACAAATGTTTCTTGCCTCCTTAATGAGCTTAAGATGGCTAGCAGTGATTTAGGCATTATAGCAAGCTCTGCAGCCATGTTTTGTGACTACATTGGAATTCTTTTCTTTAGCATAATTGCTTCTTTAAGGTATTCAGGCTACAATGTAGTATTATCACTTTTGTCGCTATTTATTGTGGCGCTTTCGATGCCGTTCATTTTTAGGCCAATGATATTAAGGACTGTAAAAAGAATACCTTCTGGAAAACCCTTAGCGAGCCGTTATGTCATTATGTTCTTTATTGGTGTTCTTGTGTCTGGCCTGATTAGTGAGGTGATTGGCCAGCATTTTTCTGTTGGACCAATGGTCTTTGGCTACATAGTCCCCAATGGGCCGCCTTTGGGTTCACCAATAATCTCCAAACTAGATTTATTTGTTGGGAAGTTTCTTTACCCAACATTCCTCACCATCAGTGGATTAAGGACCGACTTCTCCATGATTAACCTTCGGTCGTTGTGGATTGTGGCATTTGTGGTTTTCTCCAGCTGCATAATCAAGATTCTTGCAATCATATCCGCATCTCGGTTCCTGAACATATGCTTTTATGACTCCATTGTAATCGGACTTATGTTGAATGCAAGAGGCATCTGTGAAATTCTCATATACAATCTCTGGAAGGACGTTGGGGTAAGACTACTGCGAAAAATTAGTACTTTCTTTCTCTATAAACTTGTTTTAACCTGAAATTAATAATGTTGATTCTCCTACAACTCATATTTGAATACAGATTCTAAAAGAGCAGGAATATGCCCTGAGTGTCATAGCAGTCGTGGGAGTCACAGTAATCATAACTCCACTGATCAGATTACTCTACAATCCTTCCAAACACCACATCCCTCTCATGAGGAGGACTATTCAGCACACCAAGCGTGAAATGGAGCTCCGAATACTAGTCCTCATCCACAACCAGGACAACATCCCGTCTATCATAAATCTTTTAGAAGCTTCCCACGCAACCGAAGGGAGCCCAATAGCTGTCATCTCAGTTCTTCTAGAAGAACTCGTGGATCGCGCCACCCAAATGCTCGTCACCCAACAAAAAGCACGAGTACTTCAGCCCAACAACTCCAGATCAGCTCAAATAATAAAAGCCCTTCGCCAATATGAAAAATACAACAAGGATTGCGTCTCCATCCAATCATTTAGCAACATCTCACACCCCCAATCAGTCCACGACGACATCTGCCTCATCACCTATGAACAAAACGCCACTCTCCTAATCCTCCCCTTCCACAAACGTTGGGAGATTGACGGCTCGATAGGCTCCACCAACAGATCCATCCAGCAAATGAACATCAAGATCATGGACAAATCCCCCTGCTCCGTTGCTGTTCTAGTGGACAGAGGAATCCTGACAGGAACCTTATCCATCCTAAACAACCAGTCCATATACCGTGTTGCTGTTGTCTACATCAGCGGGCCCGACGACGCCGAGTCTCTTTTTTACGGGGCCCGCATGGCGGACCACCCCAGTGTCACTCTAACTGTAATCCGCTTCTTTCTCCAAGGGTGCGACAATGCTAGAGAGAGAAAGATGGATAACGTTTTGATAGACGAGGTTCGTCAAGCTAACATGGAGAATCAGAACTTTTGGTATCGAGAACACGTTGTGGGGGACGCTGTTGGGTTGGCTACCTGTTTGGGGGGTTTGGAGAGGAATTTTGATTTGGTGATTGTTGGGAGGAGCCATCAAGGGTCTCCGATCCTAACAGGGCTCGGCGCGTGGAGCGAGTGCCCGGAGCTCGGGGTGGTGGGGGATTTTTTGTCTTCACCAGACCTTAGAAGCACGGCTTCAGTGTTGGTGGTGCAACAGCAGAGGTTGCAGGCAGGTCAGGTGATGGAGAGAGTGGGGAAATCTGTGGTGGTTGATCAAGAAACTTTGGATGCTTTGAGACCTGCAAGTGCTAAGTGGGAGTTATCGTAGATGTGAGGGATTCAGAGTTGGTTTTATATAGGAGAGATGTAAATGTTTGATCGTCTAAGGTAGTTTGTGCACAGGAATATCTTCTGTTTAGAAGCTAGAAGTTGTACTTAGAAGAGAGCTTTTAGGTAATTTTAGGCTTATAGGATGTTGGCTTTCTGAAATTAAAACCAAATATGTATTTTTTCAAATTTTGTAAAATATTATCATGTTTCATACGATTACAAATCTCGTCATAATACCAATTATTATTCTAGTGTGTTATAGTTTAGTTGGATTTTATACTAGGCCGGCCATTAGGTCTGATTCAAGAAGGAGCATCCCCAGCTGAAGACGCATAAGAGAGAGCGATCCTTCAAGCCCAGGTATTGAATCTCCGGAAGGGAAGGCAGTAAAGGCGAGCCAGCCCTACAATTCACAAACTACTTTCTCAGCCCGAACGCTTTAACCCAGCTAGGGTGAGAAAGAATATGATTTGATCTAGCTGCTTATCCTATAGGTAGAGTGTCGGATGAAAGGTTTCGCAATGAAAGCGAGAGCCCAAGGGGCGAAAGGCAATAAAGATTTTGCTCCAGGAGTGAACGAGTCTGGTTTAACCTGGGGTTGACTTGACCCTTTTATTTTAAATCTAATTAATTCAACTTGATTCGAACTCAAATAAATGAATTTAAAAAAAAAAATCATGTCATAATGGCGGTGTCTGTGTGCATAAAAGCGAAGATACTAACATTGAGGATATGGTAAGAAAATTATGATTGTATGTTTCGAAATAAATAGTAATCCAATCAATTTACGGGGAACGACAGTCGTTAATAATATCAAGATTTAAGATTGAAAACTAAACTTATTTTTTGACATTTTTAATATTCATTTCGTGTAATGAATATTAAGATTTAAGATTGGAAATTAAATTGATTTTTCTAATATTTATTTCGTATTTTGAAGTCCTGACTATGACCCGAGACAACATTATTATTTAGCTGAAGTAATGGGAGATTTTCTAATTTGGGTGTCCTTTTCTTTTTATATTATATATCGGTGTACTCTCGAAATTTATATTATTACATATTCTATGCGTGTAGAATATATATATATATATATATATATATAATTTTTTATATAATTAATAATTAAATAACTTATTTTAATATAAATTTAATAATTATGGAAACAGTTAAAATATAAATTTAAAAATATGAAAAATAAAAATAATAAAAGTGAAAATAGAAAAAAAATGGAATTAATAGTAAATAATTGATGTACGTATATTGAACAAAAATATTAATTAAATAAAAATAAAATAAAAAGATCAAATCCAAAATTTTTTTTTTTAAGATCAAATCCAAGATATTATAATTAAGTTTCACATTTAATCATAGAATATAAAAATAATAATAATAAAATTTGAGAGTCCGAAGAGGTTATCCAAAAAAAGGGAAAAAAATTTCTTACAACCTGAACTAGTACGAAATCAGGTCGTAAGAAATTTTAACTTTGCAACCTAAACTAGAAAACGTCGTCGGTTGCAACCTGAACTATTTGAAATTCACACTTTGCATCCTCAGTGTAAATTAATCCGGCCACTTTTGTAACCTGAGGCACTAATGTGGATATCTCACACGCGTGACAAGTAAGTACATGTGGCCGAATTTTTACACTGAGGATGCAAAGTGCGAATTTCAAATAGTTCAGGTTGCAACCGGCGACGTTTTTTAGTTTAGGTTGCAAAGTCAAAATTTCGTAATAGCTCTCTTCAAAAAATCATAAAATCCCGTCTTCCACCCCACCATCTCCTATCACCCGCAGTCTCGCGCCACCTCTAGAGTTCAGCCGCAGCGCAGCCACCACCTTCAGGCTGATTACAGCGAAATTTGCGATTCCTCTGTTGATAATTGTCCCTTTCTTGTTTTTGTTTATGTACAAGAATTGCTTTTTATTCCAGAGAATAACTATTTCCTGGTTCTATGATGTTGCGTGTATGTGTGTTTTTAATGTGCAAGAGCTTTGATGTATTATGTAATTAAAAAAAATTGTTTACATATTAGTTTTGGTTTATCATCAGAATTTATAGGATTGGACATTGTGGTGATTATGTGCTTGTTTGCATTTTTATCTCAAGTTTCTTGTGAATACTTGAGAGTGTTATATATTATGAACATGTGTTTGTGTAGCTTTTCAGAAAAATTATATGTGTAAATAAGTTAGTAAATCAGGGGTTAGGCTCTTGCATGTGAATGTTTGACAGTGTTATATGATATGAACATGTGTTCATGTGCTTTGACAATTGACATAATCGTTAGATGCATGCTTTCAAGTCAGGGGGAGCTAGGCTCTTGAATTGAATTGTTTTTTTTCATTTTCTTTAGATTGTCAAAAATATCAACGTCCGCTTCCAGAAATGAAATTAAATGTAAGTAATGAATAATGATGTCTTTCAATTTTCAGGAAGAACAGGGACCAATAGTTATCGACATGGTTCGCCGGAACGCCGTTATCGCGGCCGGAACGGCCATAGGGGTTCCACCTTGACATGTCTATAACAAGGTGGTAGTGTATCGAGGTGGAAAGCCGATAAATCGGCCGGAACGGCGTTCCACCCCGTTTTTCCGGCATGGAAAGGCCTAAACGGCCGTTCTCACGGGCTGTAACGCTTTGGAACGGGCGTTCTGGTGATGGCAGAGTATTCTTTTCTTTTTTCTGACATTTTGTTTGCTTTTTCATTTTACTTTTGAGTTTTTTTGCAGCTTCTTTTGTGTTTTTTGTCAAAAAGGTAATAGAATAGACTCTCTCAATTATTCTCAATTATTTACCTTATCCCTATCCTTCTTCCCGTAAGAGTTAGGAGCCATACATGATATTGCCTCTCTCATTGCCTCTTGCTTGTGATGAATAGAATTGTAAACGCAGAAAACTCCTTCCATACATGACATTGCCTCTCTCATTGCCTCTTGCTTGTGATAGATAGAATTGTAAATGCAGAAAACTCCTTCTTGTTGCTTCTCTGATTTTTGAAGACGTTGAATTGTAAACGCATAAGACTCTTGCTTCTCTAGTTTTTGAACTCTTAAAAGAAGTAAGTCACCCCGTTTCATTCTCGTTTTTTATTTGAAATTTTCTTTTTGTCATTTTAATTCTAGAACTATGTATAATACCTGATCCATAGAATTAAAAAAAAAATTCGTATTCATATTATATTGTATCATGTTCGTATTTTTATGTCTCCAAGTAAGAGTTATGATGAAAAGGTGGTACTAATTCAGCCCATAAAACCAACTTTCTTGTGCTAACTTTCTCCAGAAAAGAAAGTAGACGTTCTAGTAGCTTTGATATAGGAAAATTCATGAAGTTATTATAAGCTAGAAAAGTGGTGGAATCGATGAAAACAAAAAACCAAAGTATTTCAGTGTCTTTGGCCTTTCCATTTTTTTACTCAAATTGGTAGAGTTAATTATAGTTGTATATTTTTATTGTAGTTTTAATTCTCTTTCTTTTTATTTGGAATTTTTTTCACTAGATAATTATTATAACACCCCAATTTTTTTTAAAAAAAGATAAATTAATTAAAACATCAAACGTATTTAAAAATTAATCTGTAACTTCTATGTTATACGAATAATTGAACAACATGTATGATAATAATATAGTGCATCTCTAAATAAATAAATAATCATTAAATGTACGTATTAATACATAATCTTGAGAGTAATTTTTGATATAATTTTCACACATGCATTTACAACTTTAATAAACTTGGTGGTAAAGAATTCATTCCTAATTTATTTTCTCGTAATTATCCTTACAATTATATATTTTTTTAAATTATGTGGTTTATTTTAAATGTAACAGCCCAAAACGGGGTCTGGCAGAAAAGGGTAAGCTAAGGGCATTGGTAAAGCGTTTATAAACCGTGATCTAACTTTTGAACAGTCATGCATTGCATTCTTACATGAAACTCTGTGCTCGTATATGTTTTGATATGTTTTAAGGGGGATTTCTTGACCGTTG
>JBBMKE010000007.1:7558113-7571937 GCA_037834125.1 Lippia alba
TTAGTCTGCAAACTTCTTGACTGATTATGATGTAGCTAACAGATTATAATATGCTTAGACAAAGGTTATCGTGATCTAACAGACTACAATTTATGTTATTATGCTGCTAACATGAGACTACATGCAGAAGGAGAGCACATCCAGCGACAGTTTTGATCTTTTCAGTGGCTTGTTTATCCATAATCGTTTTGCACAAGAACAGGTTTGATTTCCTCTCCTTGAAGCATTATTGTGTTTCGTAGTTCACAAACCTGATTTGCTGAAATAACACAGCTGAGGAATGTGGAGCTTGCATTTGAGACTGTTAAGAAAGAACTACTTAAGAGGATGAACCACGAGCAGACCTCAGCTGAATCTGAACTACTCTGAAGAATATCGACATTGTTGATTACTTCTACATATTTTCATTTTCTTTTTTGGTTTTTCCCACTTATGTTTATTGGAGTTCCCATACTGCAGAGGCCTAATACGGAGACAAACCTCCCAACTCAATTGACATTACTTAAGGAATCTATTGTCTCATCTCAGTAGACCAATATTTACATTTTAATCTCATTAGAGTTGTGTACGAAAGTAGATGGACGAAGCCTGGCCCCTCCAGCTATTGGTGTATGTTGTAAAAGTATATAGATAGTCAAAATTCTTGAAAACAATTGTGTGTGATTTCTGTAATATATCTCAATTAGACATTTTGTGGATTTGGGAAGCATCCTTTCTTCATTGGCAATCAAATTATGAACAAGTTTTTGAGAGATGATATTTACGTGTGTAAATTGTTCTATATTTTTCATCATAATGGAAGTGTTCCTGTAATGCTTTTCAACCTTCTGTACCTGAATGAGCTTTGCTCAAACTTGAGAGTATACAAAACATCTAGACCTACAAATCTGAGAAATAATAATACAAGTAAGAGAAGGTGACAGCAAAGGTGTATTCGTCTATTGCTTGTTTGTTTCGTCAATGTTGGTATCTTCTACAATGTTACACTCTAATGCAGCAGAGTTGGAAGGATCTGGAGCCTGAAAGTGAACTTCTTGACTCTTACGAGACTGCAGTCCGGTATATCGTGCCAAATCAACCCATTGCTGCAGAAATTAAGAAAGATTGAATATCAGATGACTACTTATAAGATCAAAATAAGATAGTCTCACTATAATCAAAACCCAACAGCAAATTGGAATGAATACAAAGAACAAGATATAACAGTTCAGAAAAGAGGGCAATGTGTCTGACCTGAGTTCCCCAGTAAGAGTTGATTGTTCTAGCCACAAAGGATATCATATTCACAAGTAATGTCTGGTCAGAGAACTGCTCTGAAATCCTATGCTCCACTATTCCAGCAATAACCTGTCACAGTAATTGAAAATTATTTAAAGGGCTAAAAAAGATTAGGGATAATTACAGTGACATAATCTGTGCTTTGGTCTAATTACACAAACTTCCTCTGAGCTTTAAAAAAGTACAGAAATCTCACCTGTCAAAGAATTTAAATTACATCTAGATTGATTAGATTTGATCAATAATTTGAATTTAAATTTATTTGTATAACAGCATGCATTATGCAAATCTTAGAGTATGCCTGGGGAAGTTTTTTTCAATTTCTCAAACCCCAGGGGAAGTTCTTGTAATTAGAGCAAACCTCAGGATATACCAGACTAAACTATCCCAAAAGATCAAGTTTCAGCAGAAAGTTCGAGCACCTGGTAACGCAAATTAGCTGATGTTCCAAGAAAGGATGCATACACAATGGCGGTTTTAAGTATAGGAGACCGTCTATTCTGTTGCTTGCCAGAAAAGCTTGGATTAAGAAGCTTCCTTGTTGTATATAATACATTTGAAGAAGCCACTGCGCCAATGCTAGAAATGAATCCAACACCAGCTAGCTTTAAACCACCAATAAGTACTGATGCAATTCTGTGATTCAAGTTCCAGTCTTTCCCAGCAAGGTTTTTCTGGAATGCATTATCTGGAATAGATCCCAAAAGACCTTGTAATGCTTCCATGCCGCCAGGAGCATTAATGTCATTATTATTTTCAAGGAATGACAATGTGGGAGCTGGAAGCCACACTGTGAAAAAATCAACAACAATTCCTCGTAGTGTATCTGTAATAACATAATCAAGCTCTTCAAAGAAATTCTCTTTACGCCTCTCATACTGTGCTAGGAGGGTAGTTGTTATGGAGATGGCTTCTTCTATGGCTAATCTGTGTAGGAATTTTGGATCAGCTAATAATCTCTCTCTGAAACCCTGTGTGTAAAAAAGATGATGTAGTCAGGCAGATATAGATCACTGCAGAACTTATCCTTTACGTGTGTAATCAAATTTGAGAGGTAAAGCATAAGATGAAATAGTTCAGTGTACCTGGAAATGATGAGCCAGTCCTGATATAGTTGGATTTTCCTCAAGATCAAAAAAGTTCTGAAGCACTTCTGGTGATACCAGACCAAGATCTAGTCCATTTTGCAGGTCCTGTAAGCAAGTAATTCATCTCAATAGTACGCAATAAACATGCAAAGGACAAAATTCTTAGCCCAATTTGTAAGGTGAAAACTAATAAAACACTTTTAACATTTTTGACAATGAACAATGACAAATTAGTTAAACAATCACCTGCCTTGAGACATGTACAACACAAGAAATCACATGAACTTCACCAGTAATGACCTACTCAAAACTCTCAAGAGTTTTTAATTTGTCATTGACACTCATCTATCCCCCCACCCCCCACCCCCAAAAAAAAGGTAGCACCCCTTTTGGCACCTTCAACCATAATGTCAAAATTGATTTGTAACTAATACATAAGATAAACATAAACATCATAACCTAAAAAATGCCAAATTTCAAGGTTCTTGCTTCAGAAGAAGTAAAAAAACGAACCTGAGGTAAGGCATCTCTCCTTCTGCCAGCTGCATTCATAACTCGAGCAACTTCAGCACGATCAAAACAATTTCTAGTGCAAGGTCTGGCGGCAGAATACCACAAGAAATCTGCAACAGGGACTTCACCTTCCCTTCGTATGTATTGTCGTTCAGGATCAAGTAATACAACCACTTGATTTTTCTTTTGCATTTTCCTTGAAGCCCTTGCTGGTATCCCAGTTCCTCTTGACCCATATGTGATATGGCTAGCACCGGTTACTACTACCAGCATGCCAACAGGTCCATCATCATTCACAGCTTGTAGGATGATTTGGGACATGGTATAATCCTCAACTGCCCTTGCTTGTATAGAAAGATATGAACCTGGACCGTAAGGGGAAGACTGATTCGGAACGTTTATGCCTATAGATGACCTCCTTGACATAGAAGGGAATCCTGAGATGAAGCCTGAGCCAGCTGGAGGAGCATATTTTGTACGGTCAACCTTAGAAAGCCCACGGACACCTCCAGCTTGAACTGTTCTTAGTATCTAAAAACCAATAAGTCAGAAATTTCAAGTACAATCGATATTCACATTCTTGTTAATATGAAGGTTAAGTAAATGGATTAACGTAGAATATGATACAGAAAGAAAATCAATGACAAAAAGCTTTTAAAATACTATTTGAATAAATAGAAGAAATATTTTTCTACGCAAACGAGTGACGGACGGTAGACTCGTGGAGACAATATCCAGAACTTGAAGGCTTTCTTTTCCCTGAAGTACAGTATCCTTCATGAATCCCACTAATATGTTGGCTCAGGACAAGGATATAAATATCATTGCAAAGTAAGAGAACATTTAAAACCCCAGAAAATCATACTTCAAATCATCACTATAAATTACATTTCTCCCTTCCCATGAATTTTAGGGAAGATAATTCTGGCATGCTCATTAAACATAAAGAAAGAGTAAGTACCACAAGTGGCACGCCGCAAGCAACAATTCGAACTTCATTATCACGGCAGTAATTCAACAGAGGCTCGTACTCTTGCCATCGCTGGACTGACCAATGTGTTACAAAAGATTTCAGCGTCTCGCCATCAATCCTGCCATTTGCAGATGTGCAATACCATTACAGAACATAGAGAAAAACAACAGCAGTTTTCCAAATATACATTTTTATTAAGCTCTAACGAAGCTATCATTCTAAGCTGAAACAAAACAATGCCTTCTTTCAAGATTCGACCAGAGAAATCAAACCTCTTATCCATGAACTGATTGAGTTGTTCTTGCAAGTTACAAGGAAAGGCCTCCAGAGCCAAAGACACAGGCCGCTCAACTTCCACGCATCTCTTCCTCAAATTCTTCAAAATCTCAAGCTCCACCTCTTTGTCGTCGCGAACCGGAACCTGCTCCGCCTCCCCTAAATACACAATCCGCGCATCCATCATCTTCTCCCAGACCTTCCTCTTATCCTTCCCCAACGCCAAGGGCTCTCCTATCACCGTCGCATCATATATCCTCGAATTTATCACCTCTTCCTTCGCCTCCGGTTCCGCATCCACTCCATCACGAGAGCTCGGCGGCGGTTGCAGGCTTTGCACTTCAGCCTCCACGGCCGGCTTCTCATCGGCCTTAGCCACCGCCGAGCGGAGGGCATAAGCCCCCATAGCAATTAACGGAGTAATTATCACATCGCGCCGCTTCGGTTGGCGAGACTCGCCGGAATTTTGCGGAAGACGGCGACAACTTACCGGAATCCTGACGTGGCGACGGCAATCGGTGCAACTTTTGTAACCTTTCGGAATCAAATAGATGTTCGAAGATTTTAAAGCTATCTTGTGGAGCTCCATTAATTTGCTCCCCAAGTTCTGAATGCAGCTGCTACGACATTTGTAGCGGCGGCGAGATCCAGAGAGAGACGCATTTAATCTTAGCCTCGAGTTTTAATTTCATTTCCGTTTTGGTGATTTTCTGACGTGAGAATTATGTGGATTTGCGGATAGATGGATTTGGTGGTTGGAGTTGAGTAGGTGGGGCTTCTCAGACACAAAGGTACAACCTCATAATGCATATACCAGCTGTTATACCTTTGTCTCGAAGCAGAATCAGAAAGCAATCACATGGGGACAATTCATACATTAACCGTTCAAAAATCATCCAAATTCCAATTACACAAACCAGATCTCCAGATCCGTAACCTTCCAACAACTTCTCCATCACCATTCCAATTAATTCAGTCAAATCAACACTACAGATCTGGAAAACACGACGAAAAGCGAAAAATAAAAAATTTAAAAATGAATCAACCGCCGAAGCCGTACAATGTTCGTCCCTGCCTCTTGAGAGCATAGACGACATCCATGGCGGTGACGGTCTTCCTCCTGGCGTGCTCGGTGTAGGTAACAGCGTCTCTGATGACATTCTCCAAAAATATCTTGAGAACTCCTCTGGTCTCCTCGTAGATCAAGCCACTGATTCTCTTCACTCCGCCTCTTCTGGCGAGGCGGCGGATCGCCGGCTTCGTGATGCCCTGGATGTTGTCCCGGAGAACTTTACGGTGTCGTTTTGCGCCGCCCTTGCCCAATCCCTTGCCTCCCTTGCCACGGCCAGACATTTTTCAATGTGTGAATGGAAAATCGAGAAGATGGTTGAATGTTGGAGGAGATGAATTGTTTTAGAGTGATGAAGATTGATTGATTTTGGGGTGGATATATAGAGGAAAGATTTGATTTTTGCCTGATGCTTTGAATTTTTGGGGGAGGTGTGGTTTTGGCGGAAAATGTTTTGAGGTTTTTGGGGTTTTGGATTTTGGGTTGATTAACGGCTGAGATGAAGATCCGTGTGAGTCGATAGGATTGGTTTTTGTCCGTTGGATATTAGATCGACGGATGGGGATGATTTAGTGGGTGCACGGGATTAGTGACGTGGACTTTCCTTCAGAATATTGGGCTTGGGAGATTGGGTTCGATATAGTTACGGGCCTATTGGCCTATGGGCTAACATATGGAATTCAGTTATTGGATAGTATTCTTGGATTCGAATTAGAATATTCGAGATTGGATTAAATATTTTGTTAGCAAAGAGAATTATGTCATAAACATCTCCATGTTCATGATTATATCATGGAAAGTTTATTTGGCAATCTTATAACTATTCATTCTAATTGTTATTTTACTTCTGCCTAAAATTTCACTAGTTGGTTTGTAGATAGGACCTTTTTCAAAAAAATAATAAAATTATTCAATTAATATTAACTTTAGATTCTTATATTATTGCGTTTTCTTCGTTTGTTTCTTCTCTATTTGTTAGGTATGTCCCCAACAAATATTATTTTGAGATAAATCGCTAAATCTATCAAACAAACTGCACTGATTGACTTCGGAAAGAAAAAATTTTGGATATAAACCCAAAAATTAGAAATGTAATGTCATAGTTATAACGTGAAATATATGATTTATTTATAAATTAGTACGCAAACAACTATGAATTAAGTAGTTTTTAAATGAACTAGTACAAAGTACAAGAAGCAAATAAGAGGGTTGTTGGTTTCAAAAAAAAAAATTAATAATAATAATAATAAGAGGGTTGTTACTTGTTTGTAAGGAATATACTTTTTTTTTTACACGCGTATACTCAAGTGACTTTTTAAACTTTTTAAAAAAGAAGCCATATTTAAAATTAACAAATATACGACACGTTATGTAAAATACAGGATTTGAGAAAAACATAAACAATAATTCCTAACTCAGCCTACTAAAATACATAAATAAGATTTAAAAAGAAAGAATACAAAGTAGTTGAACTCAATAAGCATATATATATTTCAGGGTCAAAATATTAGAAATTAGAATACTTGTTGAAAGATATAAACTGTAAGAGAAAAGGTAATCAATTGCTTCATCATTTTCCGAATGAATTACAACCTTAGCAGCCAATAGGTTAAATAAAAGATTAGACACTTAATATCAGGGATTAGATCTCGTAACACAAGGAAACAAAATCCTTCCTAAAATATATAGTCAACACTCCCCCTCAAGTTGGGTCGTGGGGGTGCCCGACGCCCAACTTGTGTAAAGTACTATGAAACACCTGGCCTGTAATAGCTTTTGTGAGAATGTCGGCCAACTGATCCTCTGATCGCACAGATGGAAGTGAAATAATTCCTCCTTCCAATTTTTCTTTGATAAAGTGTCTATCAATCTCCACATGCTTCGTTCTGTCATGCTGAACTGGGTTTTCTGATATATGGACGGCTGCTTTGTTATCACATTTTAGGGAACAAGCTCCCGTTGGCGGGAAACCCAACTCAGTCATCAGTTTTCTCAACCACAATAACTCTGCAATCCCCTTAGCAACCCCTCTGAATTCTGCTTCAGCACTCGAGAGTGCCACAACCTTCTGTTTTTTACTCCTCCAAGTAACTAGATTTCCTCCCACGAAGGTAAAGTAACCTGAAGTCGACCTCCTGTCTAATGGATTTCCTACCCAATCTGCATCCGTATAGGCTTCTATCTGAAGGTGACCATTTTTCTTAAAGAGGATTCCCGTATCTGGGTGTCCCTTTAAGTATCTCAATATCCTAAGTGCTGCGTCCATGTGGTGTTTTTGGGGGCTATGCATAAATTGACTCACCACTCCCACAGCATATGCAACGTCTGGCCTAGTATGTGAGAGGTATATGAGCTTCCCGACCAAGTGTTGGTATCTTCCACGGTCAGCTGGTTCTGCCCCTTCAGCGATTCTCAGTCCGTGATTGCTCGCCATAGGTGTATCACTAAGCTTACAATCCACCATTCCTGTCTCTGCCAACAGGTCGAGAACATACTTTCTATGTGATAGATAAACTCCCTCATTAGACCGCATCAATTCGATTCCAAGAAAATACTTCAAGTTTCCCAAGTCTTTCATCTCAAATTCCCCAAACAAACTCTCCCGAAGGTTCCCTATTTCTTCCATGTCATCTCCAGTGATTACCATATCATCAACATATATGATCAGACATGTAATCTTTTCGCCTCTTCTCTTGAGAAAAAGGGTATGATCAGAGTTGCTCTGCACATATCCATACTGTTTCATAGCAGCAATGAATCTCCCGAACCACGCCCTAGTAGACTGTTTGAGACCATACAATGCTTTATTAAGCCTACACACCTCATGCGTTCCAAATTCATAGGAGAACCCTGGAGGGACTTCCATATACTCTTCCTCTATCAGATCTCCATGGAGGAAGGCATTTTTAACATCGAACTGGTGGAGCAGCCAGTTTTGGTTCACCGCCACTGAAAGTAGGACCCGAATGGTGTCAATCTTCGCTACGGGGGAAAAAGTCTCTGCATAATCAACCCTATACGTCTGGATATACCCCTTTGCTACTAGACGCGCTTTGTAGCGCTCAACAGTGTCATCAGCCCATCTCTTAATCGTATACACCCACTTGTATCCCACTAGTTTCTTTCCAGGTGGCATGTGGCACATCTCCCACGTGTTATTCATTTTTAAAGCACTCATCTCTTCATCCATCGCCTTTTTCCAATCAGGAATCCCCATAGCTTCTTCCACATTTCTCGATACCTCATCAATATAAATGGCGGCGGCAAAGGCTTTTGTCGAGTCTATAAGGCTCCCCCTGACTAAGTTAGCCACGGGATACCACTGTGATCGAGACTCGTGCTCTGGAAGGTACCGACTGGGTGGTACTCCGTGTACTTCGCGCAGGGAGCTAATAGTTTTCTATCACTGTCGTACCTGCAGTGTTAGAACCAATACGAATAAAACCAGTATTTGTATCTATATGCTGTAAACCATCTGTACTGACCTCAGGGATATCAGCCGAGGAGGATAATGGGGACGTGGCAATGTCTTGAATCTCCTCTGAAAGGCTGGAGGCGGTGGCTCACTGCAAGTAGAGAGCTGCGTTGCGCACAGCCAATCCAGGGGATCCTTTTCACTCTCCCCCGAGTCACTGGGTTGGCTAGCATGGAAAAAATACTCTGTTTCCGCAAAGTCACAATCCATCGTGACATACATCCTCCTGGTCTTAGGATTAAAACACCTATAACCCTTTTGGTGGACCCATCCCGTATCCCTCCCCGTATCCCGCAAAGACACATTTCTCTGCACAAGGGTCGAATTTGGTTCCGTTTGTTGTGGGAATGTGGACAAACACAAAACAACCAAACACACGCGGTGTAAGAGATAAATGAGGTGGAATTTGGGTGAAGTCACTAAGGGTTTGTAGTCGTGTGCGGAAGGTAGTATTTTGGTGGGAAGACGGCTAGCAAGGTAAGCAGCAGTGGCTAAAGCCTCAGGCCAAAAATAAGCGGGAACATGGGACTCGATCATTAAAGCCCGTATGATTTCCAAGAGAAACCTATTTTTTCGTTTTGCTATCCCATTTTGTTGTGGTGTATGTGGGCACGTGCTTTGCTGAATTAAACAGTTATCTGAGAAAAAGTACTGCATTTTGTGATTAACAAATTTCCCCCCATTATCCAACCTAAGAATTTTGACTTGGGCATTAAACTGAGTACGAATCATCTGATAAAAATGATTGAATTATCAAAGACATCTGATTTGCTCTTAATAAAATAAAGCCAAATCATTTGGGTGCAATCGTCAATATAGAAGACAAAATAATGAAAACCTCCCCCTCCAGTGATCGGAGTCGGACCCCACACATCAGAATGAATCAAAGAAAAGGAAATATCAACCGAGTATTATTCAAAGAAAATGACTGTCTATGGCTTTTTGACAATGCACAAGTTTCACAGGACAAATGAGTGCTAGAAAACTTAGGAAATAATATCTTTAAATAACCATCAGAGGGATGTCCCAAGCGTCGATGCCACAACCAACTCTGTCTAGCATCCGTCCCTTGAGCCATTAATGTCCGCCCCCCAGTGATCACTTCATCAACAAAGTAGAATCCCCTCGTTCAGTGCCACGCCCAATTATCTTCCTCGAACGGATATTCTGCAGAACACAAAACGAGGGATACATCAGAACTGTGCAATTTAGCTCCATTGTAACATAACTGATAAACAACAGTTTATTTGAAAGTGAGGGAACCAGTAAACAATTTGAAAGTTTCAAAGACCGAGTAAGTTCAACTACACCCCCTCCCATAACCAGAACAATCTCCCCACTAGCAGTTTGAACAATTTCTTTTCCTAGGTTTTGGCAGACAATTATATCAGAGGGATCATAGGTAACAGTATCATCAGCTCCACTGTCGAAAATCCATTGTGGGTTTTTAATATTGCAAGAATAATATGTATTAGTACTGCCACAAATGTCAACAATATCGAGGGGCAAAGGGGGAATTTTGCCCCCATTTGCCCTATACCTGTTACAGAGAATGATGAAGCCCCATTTCTCTCTTTCTCTTGAGAGCCGCCACTGGTACTTTCTCCCTGTCTTCGGCCAATACCTGCTGCAATCGTCGCCATTTTCCCGAAATTATTTCTGGCGACGGAGCTGTTGGTGACCGCCGCTGCCACTGTGCCACGGTTCCGCCCACGTTCTGTCTCCGAGACCTTCTTTTTCTGCTCCCACCAATTTCGGTATCCGATAAGTTCAAAACACCCTTTGATTAAATGTCCCTTCTTACCACAGTGGTCACATTTAAGTTCGGATTTGTCCCGATATACCGTCGCCGGTGAGCTCTTTGGAGGATCCGAGAGGCGCGTGGGTTTATGCATGCTCTGTTTCACCTTCGTTCCTTGTCCCTGAACTGTCAATCCCATACCGATTCCCGATGATGGGTTTGTCTCGTTGGAGGCTGCTGATGGGCCAAGAATGGCTTTCCGGGCCGCTTCCCGGCGAACTATGGCGTACGCGCCATCGACTGAGGGAAGGTTACTTTCTTTTAAGATATCTCTGGTGATGGCTTCGAATTCGGGGTTTAGGCCGGAGAGGAATTTGAACAACCGATGTTCATCTTGGATTTGATTAAATTTTGTAATATCAGTGGGGAATTCCATTGGATTAGGCCTTCTTCTATCAATCTCCACCCCAGATGCTTTTGCAGATGCTAAAGTATTCTTCCAGGGACATGTGTTCTTGTTGGATCCAATCCGTTTTTGTCATGAGATCAAAGATTTGAAGGTTGTCTACCCCGGATTGATAGGTCGTTGACAGCCCTTTCCATAGATCTCGGGGTTGTGGGATAATGTATGAATTGTGATACAAGATTCGGTTCGATTGATTGAGTGATCCAACTGAAAACTTGGAGATCCCTTTGTTTCCAAGTCTGATATGCTTCATCTTTTTCGGTCGGTGGTGCAGGATGGCCGGTTAGATGGTTGAGCCGTCCGCGTGCCCTGATTGCAATTTCGAGCATTCGTGCCCATAAGGTATAGTTCTTGTTGTTTAACTTGATGTCTATTGTGACTTGGCTGTCGGAGTTGGATTGTTGGGGTTGTGCTTTGTGTTGCTGCAGTAACTTGGCGATTTGTTCGGACAAGATTGCTGTTGCGTCGTACAACGCCGGAGACGAGATTTCTTCCTCATTACCCATTGTTCTGGTTTGGGCAGATGATGATGCCAATTACGAAAGATTAGAATCGTATGACTCTGATACCATGTTGAAAGGTATAAACTGTAAGAGAAAAGGTAATCAATTGCTTCATTATTTTCTGCAGCCAATAGGTTAAATAAAAGATTAGACACTTAATATCAGGGATTAGATCCCGTAACACAAGGAAACAAAATCCTTCCTACAATATATAGTCAACAATACTGACTCCTGAA
Organism: Lippia alba; assembly: GCA_037834125.1. Lineage (NCBI taxonomy): Eukaryota > Viridiplantae > Streptophyta > Magnoliopsida > Lamiales > Verbenaceae > Lippia > Lippia alba. The sequence continues at coordinate 7,569,732 of JBBMKE010000007.1, forward strand.
AAATATATTATAGTTAATGGCAAAACATTTATAACAAAAACTGCCAAAATATTCATATTCGAGCAAATATTTTTGCACCAACGATGAAACTTGGTCGACCTCTATCTCAATTTTTGAGTAATAAGGTATAATTTTGTAAATACATCAAACTTCAATAGTCTCCTTTAAGTCACTCTATATATTTTCCTATTTATATTTTTTGCCAAATTATGATGGGTTCTTGCCGAATCACTCTATTTTTTAATCATATTTTCACGTATATGTGACTTTACCAAATTGTGATGGGTGCTTGAAGAATCACTCTATCTTTCTCTCATATTTTTTTTTTGTGTATGTGACTTGTTATATGTGTGTTAGATCTAACAGCCTTTTATGTATAGAGAAAGAGTTGTATTATAATTTTGGCTTGCGACCTTTTATGTACAAGGGAAAAGTCGTTAGTCTCACGAGTCACGATCAAAATTTTCTCTCGGCTTCCTTTCCTATCCTCGAATTCTCTTATTTTGCCCATCATATTACCCTGTGTTCCCTAAATTATCAGGCTTGCGGATGATCTCGCCCCCAAGCAAGCTCCCGAACACATCTCCACGCGTCCATCCATGTCTACCCACATGTCATGGGGGATAGGACCCCATCAAAATGAAATATATATTATGTAATACTCACAACCTACATTACATACACTTATGAATCATCAAAGTATATTCATGCATAAAATACAAAATTAAAGGCGTGAAAACAAATTAAGTTTAAAACTTGATGAGCTAACTCAGATTGAGATGAAGCACTTCCCTAAACTCTTTAAAACTTGATGAGCTAACTCAGATTGAGATGAAGCACTTCCCTAAACTCCAATTTCCTGGTCTCATTATAAAACGTTTTATGCTTATTAGGCCAATACGTCGCCCAAATCCACCCTTTCACCTCCCACTCCATCCTCCTCCCTAAACACGCTTTATCCACCCTCCAGCTCACCGTCTCCCCGTACTCGTCGCCGGCGAACACCACGCCGCCCTGCCTCGTGAACGGCCGGTGAGCGCTCGAGTACCGGTTCCTGAACCACGCCTTCGGGCGGAGCAACGCGCATTTAGAAGGCTTCGACGAGAACACCTCCCTCCCGTCCATGCTATCGTGGAGGAACCAGTTCAGGTTCGCCGTGTTCCCGTAGACTGATTGCTCAAACTTCCACGGCTTCAGGCTGGTGGTGACGGTCCCTGCTGCGGAGAAATGGACGCCGACACCGTTTGGAGGTTCAAATGAGGCTTCGACGCCTTTCTCCACGCCAATCTCCCGTTGGGGATTCTCGGAGGATTTGCTCACAGATATGGTTAGGACGTTGGATTGGAGCGTTAGGGGCGTGATTTGGAGGGAGATGCGGGAGGGGAAATGCTTCTCCGATGCGCCGGCGCCGCGCTCGCGGAGGAGGGCGTCAGTTAAGAGCTTGACGATGTCGCACCTGATCGATCATATTCAAAATTCACGAGCCAAGACTCGCGAGTCACTAAATTGAAATCATATTATACATGTCGAGAAAATTATATTTTTGATATACCAACTATACTATTTCAGCAATTTTTAAATATTATTTTTCAGCAATAAAATAAAAAAGGGACAATCTTTGAATAGTACCAAATTGTTGAAAAAAATTCAATTTCACTCCCCAATTTTGAAAAACTTCCCTTTCACGTATATCTTTTTGTGAAAAAAATACATCATTTGAAATTTAGTTACGTGATTTCTGAATTTTGATATAACATTCTGAAAAATTGGGGAGTGAAAAAACATTTTGTTTTGAGTTATGGAGTGAAAGGGAAGTTTTTCAAAAATAGGGAATTTTTCAATAAACTTATATATTTAAAATTAAGCAATTTAATGTCAAATTTGATCGAAACCCCCAATCTGGTTTTCCACAAACAATCTGGTTTTCCACATGTATAATCAAAACTAGGGCGGTTTTTCGGCAATAAAAAGCAGTTCCGGCCAAATTTGACGCTAAACTGCTTATATATTTAAAAAATATGAACTTATTTTGTCGCGCAAAATAAAATGTCCCAAATTCACCGAAACAGTCTAGTTGTATACCAAAAATGCAATTTTCCCCATACATGTCCATGCATACTGATCATGAATTCATGATAGATCAGATTAATCACCTTATATTATCCGTATTCACCATGACTTCAATCCATTTCTCTTCAACCGCCAC
>JBBMKE010000007.1:7611410-7628300 GCA_037834125.1 Lippia alba
TCCATTGGACCTGAAAAGCCATATTTAAGCATAATTAAGTAGATTTCCTGTCAAATATGTGGGGAAAATTAAAGCTAATTAAGCCCTAAATACACACTAACAACAATGTAATGGTACATTTACAGTGAATTATAGTTCAAATGATGATTATGCAGGGCTTATTAAGGATAAACATGGTAGCAATTCCATTACATAATGTTAAACATTACGTGTTGCATTACTCAACAAATTGATATCTAATTTTTGCCCCATCAAGATTACAATTGATATCTAATTCTTGCATCGTCAAGATTACAATGACAGTTTCAAACTTGGCGAAAAAAAATTACAGTAAACCTCCATTTTAAAATAATTAATTACAATTAACTTTCAAGGACAATATTGAAATATAAAAATTGACCCTAGTCAACAAGGGTGTTTCTGGACTTACACTTAAATTTTTGCTGATGTCATCAACAATTGGATGGAATCCTAAAAATTTAGGGGTCAAGTGTAATTAATATTTTGAAAGTAGGTGGTATCTATAATTAAATTTAAAATGGTGGCAAATTGTAATTACCCCATCTAATTTGGGGGCTAGGTGTAATTAACCCTAAAAAAAGATGCGCAGTCGTACTCCACGCGTATTCACCAATCTTAGCCAAATCATCAACATAAGAGAAAAGCGCAGCGAACACACGGTCACTGCTCCGCGGAAACAATAAATAATTGAAAATAAATAATATATACATCCGTAAAAAATCATCAATCCCCTTCATCATCCTTCACCACTAGAAAACTGTCAAATAGCAATGAAAATTTAGCAACAAAAATTATTCGTTGTTATTTAGCAACGAAAATAGCAACGGATAACAAATTCGTGGCAAAATGTTATAGCAACAGAATTTTCGTTGCTAAATTCGTTAGTATATATAGAAAAAAATAGCGACAAATTTTTTGTTGCTAAATTTAAATAATACAAATAAATAAATCATAGGGTTTTGTGTGCTAATTAGGCATAACACAGGAAGTATCCATGCAAAAAAATCCATTTGCAATTTCTCCAAAATTTATTACTATATAATAGTGGACTCAAATGTATATTTTGTAGGATAAATAACGTGTTACAATTGTCGATATTTTGATGAAATTCTCTCTCTCTTTTATTTAATAGAACATTTTCATTGGAATTTCAATATTCTAGGGTAAGAGAATTAGAAAGGTGATCGGAGCCAGTTTATGATTTTGATGAAGCTCAAACTCGAGCATTGTCGAGCTTGAATGTCTTTACGAGCCGAGCTTAAACCTCAATATAGTAATTTGTTTATGAATTTGTGAGCTGCCTCGTTAGCTTTTGCTTTAAACTTAGTAATATAAAAAAAAATCTAAATAATTAGAATAACATTAATAGTAATAGTACTATTAGTACTTTTTAGTATTATAATAAAAACAATAATAATAATAATTCTTACATGCTGTATATATTCCTAATTAATTTAATTAAAAATAAATGTTTAATTAAAAATTTTAGCGACGGATATTTTCGTTGCTATAAATAATCAATTAAAAAATACAATAAAAGATTTACATTTTATCAACGAAAAATCCGTTGCTATTGAAATAAAAAACTAATAAAAAGTAATACATAATAAAATATAGTAGCAACGAAAAATCCGTTGCTATAAATATATACTTTAAAAAATTAATAAAATATTTATAATTTAATAACAGATTTTTCGTTGCTAAGTGTAATAAAAAAATAAATATTAAAAAATATTAGCAACGGAAAATCTGTTGCTATAAGTATATAATTTAAAAAATTAATAAAATATTTATAATTTAGCAACGAATTTTTCGTTGCTATTTGAAATAAAAAAGTAATCAAAATAAATAAATAATAAAAAATATTAGCAATAAAAATCCTTTGCTATAAATAATTAATTAAAAAATTAATAAAATATTTATAATTTAGCAATGAAAAATTCGTTGCTATAAATAGTTAATCAAAAATTGATAAAATAATTATAATTTAGCAACGAAAAATCCATTGCTATTTAGAATATAATTTATCTTTGATAAAAAAATTTACTAAAATATTTATTTATATGGTTTAATATGTATATAAATATAATTATTTAAATTTTCATCATTATTCTTTCACGCTCTCTCACATCACACACACATCCATATACGTACATATGAATGTTAGATAATTACATTGATAGCCACCATTGAGTTATATAATACATGAATATATGATCATATGTTTGGGGATTATATAGAATTCATATTTGTATAATATAACCTTTTATATATAAAAGCCTTACATATTTTTATTTGATAGAAAATTTGTATTTGTTTGTATATATAAAGTATAATATACATTATAAATCATTAAAAGATGTGCAATTATATTAAAAGAAAAGTTCTTCATTTAACATTTAACGGTTGCGTAATACAATAATTTCTTAATACGTATATATAATTCTACAAATTTAAATATAAATACATTATATTAAAAGGAAAGTTCTTCATTTAACATCTAACGGTTGTGTAATTCCTCAATATATTGATATAATTCTACAAATTAAAATATAAATATTTAATATTAAGAAATAATTCTTCATATTAAGTTATTCAACTAAGATTGCTAAATAATACAATAATTCCTCAAAATGCACATATTGTTCTACAAATGTATAAGTGAATAATTCATATCAGAATAAAATTAATTCTTTATTCAACTACCAACTAAATGATCTAATTATTTAGTTATGTCATAAAAACTTATATTTACGTTGATGTATATTAGTATTTTATATAAATATACATGCTTGGGGTTTATATAGAATTAATATTTTGTATAATATACACTATATCATCTTATTTAATTAATACTATATAATATGGTGTTAAATATATTTTTAATTAAATAGAATAATATATAGTATTTAATTAAATTATATATTTAATACAAATAATATTTATATTTTAATAATTAATAAATACTTAATTAAGTAATTCAAGTTAGTGTATGATTATTTGTGTTATATATATAAAAGGACATAATATAAACAATAAGGTAGTTAGCCAAGTTGGTGTGGGCATCAACCTCCTTCCTTGGAGGTTCCAAGTTCGATCCCTCACCTGCGCGAGAATTTCAAGAATTAAAACATGATATGTATATATATATAAATTTAAACGAGTCTGACAAGATTAAAATTTAAAACAAATCCTTCTTCTGGTACGAAACATGTAAAAAATATAATACATCAATATAAACTTTGAAAATGGTGTTTCCTATTGAAAGTGCAACGATAAAAATATAAAATATATACTAAAGTAATATAAAAATATCAAACCATCATAAGTATATTTTTGAATTAATAATAGGTACAAAATAATACTAAATATTATACATTATATTGTTTGAGGAGTACATAAATTGCTCAATCGAGAGTCTAACTAATTTTCATAAAATATTTGTTTAATACATTATAAATAAATTAATTATTAAAAGCCTTATTAACATTTTATATAATTAAATTGTTTAAGGAAAATATAGCTCAAAATATTATAGAAAACTTAGCTTACAAGTATTCACGGAGTTTTGTTTTCTCATTGCTATCGAATAATAGAAGTTATCAATTGAAAATTGCATGCAGTAACTGTAATGCAATAAAATGTGTCAACATAAAGCAAAATAGAGATACTCATTAAATCAAATTACAGTTATGGATCGAGAAGAAGATGAAGATTTGAGAAAGGGGATAATATTGAAAATGATGATATGTCAAATGCCCACGACTTTGAGAGATGAATATTTAGTGCAAGGTAATTATACTAAAATTCTTTATAATAATAATATATCAAAAGCTACAATTTATCAAGATTATGGGAAAAAAGGAAAAAAATAATTTTTTATTTTAAATAATGGAATCAAGGTCTTTAACATAGGAAAAAAAATTAGGTGCAAAAATTATAATTTTAAAAGTGAATATATTTTTAGATTTTGAAAGACGATAAAAGTATTCTCCAATTTCTTTTAAAAAACTAAATAAAAATCATAAATTATATTAAAAAATAAACAATATAAGGAATAAAATATATATAGTTAATATGACATTTTATATGATTTTTTTAATTTTTTGTCTATATTCTTTTATATATTTTTTCATTTATAAAATATTTTTGAAAGTTATAAACTATTACTTATACTTAGAAGTTAGAATTATTTGTGCAAATGAATATTATACACTTTAAACATTTTGTTTTATGAAATAGCATAGTTTTAAATATTTTTATTGTTTATTTATTTAGATGTTTTTCTATTTCGAATTTCTACTTATATTGTACATGATTTCAAAGAAAGATCTTATATAAATATGTTTGTATGTGTTATTTTTTAAAATTAAAATGGTTCATTAAATATATTTTTATATTTATTAAGTCAAGCTACATATTTTTGATATCCTAATTTTTTTAATAAATATAATAACTTAATTTATTTAAATAAATTAAATGATAAACATGCGACGCACGTTCATTTCACTAGTGGATACAAAAGTTCTGAAAACAAGAGTTGGTTCCAAGTGTCCTGCAGCCCTGGTAAACACCAGTGTACGCAATCAGCGTAGCTTTTAGGGTTAGCTAACTGCTCCTTCGTTAATGGGAACCATGGCTTCTTGTATATCGACGTGTGTGCGTCTTTTCTCGTACTCGAGAGCCCCGTGATGTTGATCAATGTAATCGCGACCGTCGATTTCCCGAGTTCGTCCTTGATTATCGTCATGAAGCTCCTGTCGACTCCAAAGAACTCCTGATCTTCTATTATGGTTGTTTCATTATAGCAGCTGCCATGTGAAGCACCGCCCCACAATTTGCTCCTGAAACGACAACTTTTTGAGAACTATGATAGTATGATACACGCACCATGATATGGACATGATAACATTAAATTCTTTTTTCTTTTAATTTTATCACGTGATAGGTGTCTGAACGTTTTTTAGAGGAATATTAATTACCTTTTGTGTGTAGGCGACATGCTGGTGAAAAATACTCTTTGTTTTTTAGGATCAATGTTGTAATTTATCCATTTTACCAAGGTTTTGATTGCCATACGATAAGATTCTGGTATTGGGGCTGCGACAATGTCTTTCACTTCATCTTCAAAAGAACCTTGCCTGAGAAAGAAATATAAACGATATAATAATGTCACCATTTTACCAAATATATATATAGAAAATGTCATGATTTATACCAGTTATTCCTGAATGTTGATATATTTACGGAAAAGTCCCTTAATTATTAAAACCTCCCAATATCCTCCAATAAATATATCCCCAAGTATAACAGAAATACAAACTGCCAAAACATCCCTACTCGAGCAATATTTTTCACCAAATGCTCTATTTTGTATATGTATATACCAAAAATTCTTGTCTAAATTCAATTTAATCGAACTCAACCAATCATATACTTGTTATTTCTATTTTCCTTAAACTTTGCATCAATTACACATGACAAGTAGCTCCAAGTTAGAATTAACCTATATATGTCAATATGTGCGTGTGTATATTAATGAATGAGAGAATACTACACGTACAATATCCTGAACCCTGATATCCACCATTTGTAGCTGTTGAAAACAAGGATATCTGCTTCCCTCCAATGGCGTCCGTTCCCATCGATCGAGCCATCACGAACGAGCCTCTCGGACTGCCCGAGCCTCAACGGATCGTCAGCGTTTGATTCCAGCAGAAACGGCGCCCAATAGAACTCAACCGTCGCATTGTAAGCCTAATCATCATCATCATCATCATCATCATCGTCATCATCATATATATATATATATATATACGCATGCAAATTAAACACCATCATATTGTTACTAATCTAAATATATATACATGCACATTCATAATCTTATCACCTTTGCTGTGAAAATGGTTAGGGAGCCTCTTGATTCCATGGATTTAGCGTCTTGAGGGATGACCATTTGGAGAAGACAAACCATGGAGGCGAACTGACCTCGACCAAGAGAATCCCCCACGAACATCATTCTCTTTCCCCTAAGGGATTCCAGCATTAATGTGGCGTTGAAGCTGCAGAAATTATTGACACAAATGTTGGGTTTTAGTATTAGGTTTTGGTAGCGTATATAACTTAAGCTTAATATGAATGTCAATTTGATATCATCAATTTCAATTTAATTCCATACAATATTTTAACATATTCATGAGTTTATGTTAAGGGAGACTTATGCTTAATTTCATGCTATAAGTAGATTATGTAGACGAAAAAATGGGGACTAAGCAATAATGTATGGACACAACCACCACAAAACGATAGGACGATACAAATTTTTTTTAAATTTTTATATGAGGAGTATCAAACACGGTATCCGATATGAATTTTCAATACGACTTGACACTGAAAAATAATATTTTTATAAGTGTCCCTGCTTTATAGGAATATGGGAAATAGTTGTTTGGGGGTTTTAACCTAAATCTATTTCTCGTGTATTTTTTAGGTAAAAAACAGTTAGGTTCCCTTATGCCTAATTTTACAACTTACTTCGAGTACTACAAACTATCCGAAAATGTCCCTTGAAGTTGAGAATCAAATTATTCAAATTGACATCTTAGTCATTTTCTTTTTTTTCTTTGTCAAAAAAAAAAAAAGTCACGCACTAATTTCTATCCCCTTCATGAAAAAAAAATGAAAAACAAGAAAGAGAATCTGAATGAAAATAGATAGTTGGGACTCTGAATTATGAATTTTAAGCTTGGTTTAAGGCCTACCTGTTTTTTCCTCCATTAATTTTTACGAGTTTTGCAATTAAAGACACGGTCTTTCATATATGTACTATGATTTGCGTAGACTTCAACAGAAAATGTCAGCAAAATAGTAAACCTGATACACTTACTCATACAATTGACCGGATTGGGACATATCCGACCTGATATAAAATTTTCTTAATTTTCCTTTAAATTTTAATATCGCATTTGTTACTTTTTTCCGTTACAAAGAACGATTTCAGTTATGATCATGTGATCCTAAATTACCTAAGAGAATGATCATATCTTTTAGTCATTAAATTCCTAAATTATTGTACATTAAGAAAATAAGATATTTCCAAACCTGGCGACGGAACAGTGTCGAGGCTGCCATCGCCAGTATCTGAAGTCCTTCTCAGGACGGCCGTGCTCCAAACACGTCAACTGCGGGTAAAGATACGGGCAATCCGATTCCTCGTAGAGGGGTGGTGAGTAGTCGCGCACCCACCGCCCGGTGAATATATCACACCCTCCTCTTCCACTGTCCTCTTCATTTGCAAATGACATCTTTGATGCACCCTCTTTAGCTTCACCAATTATATTAGCAACACTGAATTAGTAACAAATAAAATTGGTATAGGGATTGAAGGGACTTTAATTTGATGGGACCAAAATTAAATTTTTATAAGATAGTCAAAAAGAATTCAAGACTATTAATATTTTAATTTTGTCCTCTTATAAAAAAAATTCTAGCTCCGCCCATGCATGGCCGAGGGCAACGCGAGGAGGCATATTGGGGCCACCCTCCTCCCCTCTCTTTATAATTTTTCGTAATTTTTAATCCCTCGCATCTGCACCTATACTTAGTTTGATATCTACATTTTGCTCATAGACAATTGCGAAACTCTCACCAGTTAATGATATTCGTTGGTTAGAAGGAGTATTGTCACCAACTTGAGCGCGAAAGATGTACCAATAGTCATTCGAGTGAAATACGAGTAAGAATACGAGGATGAAAATTAGCAACAGAAAGGGGGAGAAGAGCTTTTCTTGAAAGATGGATGAAGATGAATAGGATGATTTCATTGCCTAATCTCCTCCTATTTTCTGCATTCTCAATCTATCCTTGGAGAATTTATATAGAAAACTTTGGAGCTGGAAACCAAACTTGATTATCAAATAAGTTTCCTTGTTTGGATTGGGATATATATGATCATCAATAAGGGCACATTTATTGGATATTTTGTGATGCCATTACGAGCAAGAAAATGCTTATACCTAATGCATTCACATCTTGAATCATTAAGATGCAATTTCACCATGTATATGTTTTTTTCTTAAATTGTTTTAGAGTATGCAGAGTTGTCGCGCTCATGAGGAAAACATGTTTTTATCACATGAGAGAGAGTTTTAGTTGGCATATTTTGGCCGGATTAGGTAGCTAACGTACCGGATTAGGTGGTTTTTATGTTGGTCTTGATAGGATTGCTGGAATTGTTCTATGTATTATTCAGAGGTTTACGAGTGAGGGTGGCGAAGGAGGGTGGTTTTCAGACAGCACGACACGAGCCCATTTGGATTACCTCTATGAACTTCTTGCTGCGCTTAATGCAGTTAGTTTTCTTGCATTATTGTACTTTGGCAAGTATTTCAAGAGTAATAGGATTAATGGGAATATATAGTATTGTGAGATTATGTAATTAAACTGCATAATTGTCAGATGAAAACGTATATTATGTATGTTTGTTTGTAAAAGAAAGTGATTAAGTAGGGGCAGAACAGCCAATGATTTGAGAACTTTTGGTGTCAATTTCTTGCTTATGCCAAGATGGTTAATTTCCCATCAAACTGAGAATTGTCAGTCAAAAAATCAATTAATATACAAACAAATGACCTTTCTTTCATACATTCAGTTTCCCCAAGGCATTCAGGGATAGAATAACTTTGCAAACAAAAGCTCATTCCAAGTGTCTTGGAGACCAGGCAAACACCAATGAACACAATCTGCATAGCTAACTGGATTTGCAATCTGTTCAGGTGTTAAAGGGTTCCATTGCTTCTTGTAAATTGATGTGTGTGCATCTTTTCTGTAACTTGAAAGTTGTGTGATGTTCAGGAATGTGATGGGAACTCGTGTTTTTCTGAAGACTTCCCCGATGACTCGCATTATGGATTTCCGAGAGTCCGATCCCCAATAGTTTGGATCTTTTATCATTGTCGTCTCGTTGTAGCAGTTGCCTTTCTCATCGCCTCCCCAGTCTATGCTCCTGGGAATTAACTGTGTTCGTCAAAATGTGTTGAAAGTAATCTCAAAATATATTTTTTGGACCTTTTGCTGGTACTATATGTATGGTGAATGATGCATGTTATTTCGGTATAATTATGCTCTCATGCTATGAGGTTTATTCTAATTACACAAACCTCTCCCATGGTTCGAGAAATTACAAAAATATCCCCTTGTGAATTTACATTACATCCAGATCTATAAGTATGGGTGATTGCTATCTCTAATTGTTTATAAATAACCATTTCTCATTGCACTTATTATTCAATATTTAATTTTAAATTCATGATTGTTATAGCATTCGTTAGGCCAAGCCTCAGGTCATGGCAGGGGATCTTTTTGTAATTTCTCAAACATTAGAGAGTCATATACTTAGATCAAATATCAGGGTATACCAGCTTGATTATCTGTATTGTTTTTCTTACTAATTTCGTCTATATAAGCTCTACTTAGGGGATGTATTTTCTGCTTACTTTTGATGAGAAGGCGACATGCTAGTGAAGAAAACTCTTGTTTTATTTGAATCCATATTTTTCTGAACCCATCTCAACATGCTCTTCATTGCCATACGATAAGCATCCTCCGTTGGCAGCTTAACAATGTCTTTCTCTTCATCTTCGAAGGATCCTTGCCTGTTTATAAACACGTAAGAATATTACTCTGGAAATTTCCTTTTGAAAGACGAAACAGATAATAATGAAAAGAGCAGGTGATCGAGGGATTGAAGATATATTTACAGAATCTTGAATTCGAGGCCCGTCATCCACCATAAATAGGTGTTGAAAACCATGATATCGACTCCTTTCCAGTTCTTTCCATGCTTGTTGATGGACCCTTTTCTCACAACTCTATCGCTTATTCTGTGTACAATTGCATCATCAGAATTGGATTCCAGGAGAAATGGTGCCCAATAGAACTCTATTGTTGCATTGTAATCCTGAAACACAACCAAGTGTTGCATGACTTGACAAGAAATTACGGAGAAAAAACATGGAATATTTATCGACAAAAAGGACTAAAGTTTGACCCGGACCAAATGACCCGTCAATCTATTAAAATTACAATTACCCCAAAGGTGATGGAAAGAAGGGTTTCTTTTGTAATCTTTGGGGGGTAGTTGTAATTTCAATATTGATAGAGGGATAGTATTCGTAATTATATCAAAACCCAAAGGGGATTTTGGTAATTATCCAGAAACATATTTGGATTTATTGCACATGATATGGTATGAAACTGAAAGTTACCTTGGCTGTGAAAACAGTTAAAGAACCAAAAGTTTCCATTGATTTTGCATTCTCTGGGATAAGCCTGTGGAGAAGACAAACCATAGAAACGTACTGTCCCCGATTGAGGGAGTCTCCGACAAACATCATTCTCTTGTCTCGAAGGGTCTCGAGCATTAAACTTGCATTGAAACTGCACAAAAATGAGTTTAGAAGAATGAGTTAGAAGCAAAAACACCTCACCTCAGCTTAAGAGCTAAAATCCAACTTCTTTAGTGCATTTTAGATACCATACGAACTTTAGCCAAGTTCTTGTCATGATGAATTTGATGAAAACAGAGCTGAACCAAATGCTTATGAACTCACTGGCTGTATGGAGTCTCACGTGGTCAAATTTGATGGGGATCGGATTTCGTATTCCAGTTATGTGTTTCACCTTTAGTTTCACTTAGCCACATAAGTAAAGTATATTAGCACACAGTTCATACTTCGGATTAGGATAATCAACCTTTTATTTTTTTTAATATTATAATTGTTTCACTCTTCTAATCTTAATCACACAACATTATCACAATTGAAGTATTAAAACTAATAATATGTTAATACAAAACTCAAAAAATGGCTAGTGCAAGCAGGCCAGACGTCCTTTTATTCCCCTTGGTTTTTTCTTCTTGTTTTTTTGGTACGCCTGCAACATGCATTATTTTTTATGTATCAAATTCTATCGTCGAACGAATTGATATTTGATGTTAGGTAGACTTCACTTATTTATTATGGGTTAAAATTGAATCCAATTAATATTTTATTTATTATGATATCGACCCTTGTCGCATCATTAATATTTAAAATTTTCCCACTAGCATAACTCGTACCCGAAAATCTCAAAAAGCAAAATATCTAATTAAACTAGCATAACAGCCGTGATTTCGGTAAATCTCTTATCATCACAAGTGTGCCAAATGCACATGTTATGTAATTGAAAAACCTTCTAAGTAAAGGGTTGGTCAATAGTAGGTGGAACATCATGTCGATCAAAGCACATAGGATCAAGCCTTAAGTAAAATTCCGAAGGTGAAACATGAAAATATAAGCACAAACCTCGGAAGATCACAGCCATTAGGCTGCCATCTCCACCGTTGATAGTCCTTATCTGGACGGCCGTGCTCTTGACACGTCAGCTGTGGCTGAATGTACGGGCACTCCGACTCCTCGTACAACGGCCTCGTCTCGTCCCACACCCACCTGCCATCGAACACATCGCAGCCTTTCTCACCCTCTCCAATGGCAAATGGCAACTTCTCTCCTTTCTTCTCTAACACCGAAAAGAAGAAAAACAATCAACATGTATTGGCACAAGCATACAAACACAATAAAATTGTACGCGCACGAGTCAGATACGCATGCATCAGGCATATGTGTAAGTTTGAACTCACTATTCGTCCACGAAGAGTAACTTCGGCTCGTGTGGGAGGGATACTGCTGAGGATCGAATTGGCTATTAAGCATGCAACTGAAATCCTCGCCGTAGAGGATTGTGACGAACAGGATGAATGCGAACAACGCGAAGAGATAAGGAGAGAGACGGGCTTTTCTGAGTAGGACGGACGAGGAGGCGGAGGAGGCCGACGATGGTGGTGGCTTCATGGATTTGTTTGATGGTTAATTTTCTGTTCGTTAATACATGTGGAGTGTGGTTGAATAAATACAAGTATGCAATAGGTTGGGGAAAGAAAATAACATATATGATTGTTAACAACTAATCTTTGTTATATTGAGAGGGCTATGGCTATGGTGCTTGAATTATAGCTACATGAAGTGTGATGGAAGAAATAGTTATGCAATAGGTAGATAGCTTGAGTTGATATAATATAGGACAATCATTTGGTTGAAAGTCAACCTATATATATGACCTTACAATATGAAATATATTTTTGAAATTTAATTGTAATATAATAGTGTATAAATGTGTATTCCTGGTGAAATTTATTTAGTAGTTTTCTTTTTTCTTTTTATTAAAAAAGTGAATATCTCCATTGGTTTGAATGATTTTCTTCGAGAGAGATGGATTTCTGAAATGTACAATGAACAAAGAACAATGATTGTATGACAACATAGGATAAAAAAAAACCCTCAATTTTGCTTGGCTTCAAAGATAAGTGTTTGTGGTGGAAAGATGGTAAATCATTTTCTTTACTTTTAGATTATGCAAATAATTGAACAACCCCTTTGGAAAAGTGTGATATAATATGGATTATTCGGTAAGGTTTAGGTGGAAAGTAACTGTGCTATTGGTAAGACTTCAACTTCATGGGTTGGTACTTGAGTGTTTTTCCCCAAGTTCTAATTTTCAATCATCATCAACCCATATTAGTTGAATTAGGAATATTTTGAGATTTAATTCATTTTACCCAAGAAAATGTGTCATTGTTGAGAAACTACGAAAAACACTCCGATGGGCTATATTCAAAATCCTCTGCTAACGTTTTTTTTTTTTTAAACACATCCAAATTAACGAGATTTAATAATTTTTGTGGAATGCAAAAATACTCGTCAATCTCTTCAAACGTAGGAAAGTTGATTCGTAATTTCTCAACAATGACACATTTTCTTGGGTAAAATGAATTGAAGTTCAGGATGTAATTTGTATTCATTCCTAAATCAAATAAATGTTGTGTAACTTAACGATTATGTTCTATGTTGGCTTAAGGCTCAGCTCCAACCATTGAACCAAAACACCATTAACATCGAATTGAATATGTTGTGACTTTGATTGTTGTTGATTAATTTACTTCTTGATAAATAAGTTCTAACAATATGACAAATGAAAAATAATGGTTGTAGCATAAAAATAATTAATTCAACTTTATACTATAATAGGAAAAAAAATGTTCCAATAAATGCCATACTCAAGTTAGCTTAAGGGAAAAGAGTTTCATAAATGAATAGTCATTATAGCAAAATTCATTAGCGCCAAGACAAAAGAGAAGGTATTAGGCACTGAATCATTGTATTTCAATTATAAAACAAGCAAATTTGTCGTTTTACAATAATTCAACCAATATATTCGAAATCTCAAGCAATCTTGTAACAGCTGCATATATATAAAACAAAAAATATATTTAATTTAATAACTAATAGAGTAGACATTTTAACTAACATATACCAAACCACATTAATTTAATTAAGCTGCAGCTTATGTTCGTCCTCTTTCCAGAATTTTGAGTGAAAACAAGTCTTTTCTTCCAATCTTTAATCTTTGGTGCATTTCTTCAACATTACTTGGCACAACCCCAATGTATTAATTTGGCGTGGCAATACACTGTGCGGCTATATATATATCATCGGCTAATACACGAGTATTCAATGTTTGAATAAAAATTCTTTCCGGCATCATCTCATTCCGAGGACTCGCATAAATGCCAAGGACAGTACCACGATCTGCACGACGTACAACAATATGTTGAACTACTTCGATAAACTTGGGCGTCAGATATCCAACATCTGATATATCCCTTTATAGGCTCCGTAGAAAGCCCTTTTTGTTTTCCGTCCCCCCTCTTTTTATGAGATCCGGATACTGCAGAGACTCGTTTGATGCGATCCTCCTAACCCCATTACTTCATTTTGTTTGATAACACATTAACCGTTGAGGGTTTTGTAATTTAATTATGTCGCAATTTCGGGCCATTCAGACTAAACCTAAAATGGAAAAAAATGATAAGAAGGTACACGATTACCAACAAAAATTGCGATCGTTTACTCCCTCCGAAACTTACAAACAATAATTTGGCAAGGAGAAGAACCGTAGCTCGAACATAGTTCAATCAAACTCAACCAATCACGTCGTAATTAGCAGGTATCACACTTCCTAGAGTATATACAACAAGTGTAGAAGCAGAATCCTCATTAAATTGCATAACCACTCGAATAGAAGGTAAACCATACCATTACATCATTAGACTATTGTTGCAATTAGTATGCTGGGATAAGGTAAGACTATTGTAAACAAAACTAACAACAACATTTTGATTCTAAGTACATAATTTCAGATGCTACATCCACTACAAAGTACAAAGAATGTGACTAACTAACCAAGAATTAGACCATCTTTGTGAAATCAGCAATTCAAGGGATCTATAAGTGGAAAACCATTAAGTTCCATCAGATCGAGGCAATATGGCTCATATACGAAAGCAGTGATTTGATTCTTGCAAAATTCCAATAATGTCGGCGATATGATATGTATTGTCGAAGCTCAAAAATCAACAGGAGAGTATGAGTTCCTGTGACTATGGGATGGTCCTCTAAACCTCCGAACCAAGGAGAGAAACAAACTCTGGCAAAGACAGGGCACATTAACAAATATGAAAATCCTACATTTGATGAAATTACAAAAAAGTCCCTCGGGTATCAGAAATAACAATACAGTTCCTGAGATTTTATTTCTGGTGCAAATCTAAAGAGCCCCGCCCAACTCCCAAGGGATGTTTTATACCAAAAATGACATCTCGTGGACTGTAGTTATATCTAATACCAGAGAGATTTTTATACCAAAAAAGAAGTCACCCTTAATAATAAATAAATAAATAGAGTAATAACCAAATAAAAAAGGAAAATTGGAATTATTCCAAAAGAAAGTACCTGGAGTCTATGTGGTAAGCTAGCCCAAAACTCCAAGTTTGGAATTACCTGAAAAGTAACCAAAATGTCAAATTAATGCAATATTTCATAGTAGCATACGCATTTTACACCTAATTTAAAAGCAACCTTAAAGAGATGATACATACATCTATACCACGAATATGCAGGAAGAGATACCGGTAAATCACTCCAACCAGAAAGTAAACTCCAAAGAGGCATAAGATTCTAGAGGGCAAAATAAACAACCTTCAGTAAACTACTGGGTGTTTAAATCAAAGTACATACAAAAGAACCCTCAAAAACGAAAATCGTTACATTATCATTAAGGTACCAAACCATCCCAATCCACTTCCACCGGATGATATAACCTTGGCGCAGCCTAATGGATGTTTCAGCTCTGTGCCCTGTCAGTGAAAGACATTACAAACTCATAAAACTAAATTATAAGGTACAATGAAATTCAAAATCCAGGACTCACTTATTCAATAAAGATTATGAACAAAAACCTCAAACATCAAATTCTTACATAATCACAGGACCCACGAGTTGTGAATGTCTGAGGACCCTGGAAAAGAATAGCAACACGGTCCACATTAAAATAATAAAGAAAATAAGATTGATTGACAAGGAAACGAGAGCAAATGCAATCTGAAAGTAACGAACAGATTCATACTTGGACAGCATTTGAATTACATATAACTGATACAGAGAGCGAACAGTTATGCTTCTGGCCTTTGCTTGTCATATTAACAAAAATTCCCATGTGGGGACTTGTTTTATCTGCCAATGAAAAGGAAAAAGGTGTAAAGTTTCATCTAATGCCAATAAATCAATTTGGACTGATGAAAACTTACCACGGACGTCAACGACAGTACTTGAAGGCTGACCAAGAGTTTTACAAACAGGATAACCTGCATTAGCATAACAAGTTAACAACATAAGGATATTGCACTGGTATACACCTGAGAGTTCACCTAATAAACAAACTTCTTAAGTTAAAGAAACTACAAAAACTTCTCTTCGCATACCCTGCTGTTTGCCCTTAAACATGCTATGATAGTCAGGAATTTAAAGTAAAATATTGACAATTAAGTGTAGGACAAAATAAGGTACTCATATAAAGTTAAGAGATGAAGTCGCCGAAATTCATGGATCTAGATGCACTGTAATTTTTTGACAGGGGAAATTTTGGTAATTTCTCACATGTCATCAAAGTTTGTTCAATAGTTTGTGTACCTTGGCCAAGCCTCAGGGTATCTCAATGTAAAAAACTAGAAACCTCAGCAAAACAATCAAATAAGTGCAGAAAATAACCATCTTTATAATTCTAAATTTGGAACAAAGAAAGCAAATATTCAATGTAGGGATCGAAGTACTCAGTACAATGCTACTACTTTCACTAAGTGTTTTGTATTTACCTTCAATTTTTTCTGAAACAAGTGCACTGCAGCCCATACCACACCGTGATGCACCACCACAGTCCTAGATAAGCATTGCAGAACCAGCAATCAGTACTCAATTTCAATTATTCTCATAGTCAATTATAAAAAATTTGTCAAAACAATTAATAAAGACCAATGGGGTGATAAACATTTCTCGGGGGAACACGAAGCAACAATATTAGCAAATTCCTTCTAAAAATCACATAGCATCAAGCATTTACGAAACTAGTGCTTTTCAAGTAATTCCTCACCTTACAGTCAACACACATGGGAGGATCATGGTTGAATATCATTGAACCGCAAAGCTGTTCCAAATCACAACAACAAATTACAACTAGCAATAAGTCAAATGCATCAAAACCAGTAATTATCCAACGCATTCGGAACCACCATTCGCCGATGGTACTTAAATCCAATGATAAAACAATATGCCAAAATGCACAGGGAAAACTATCAATACAAGAACAAGAATTACTCATATAGTAACCTGATAGAGCCAACCTGAAACCATAGCACACTCCCATTAGCAGCCACTCTATAAA
>JBBMKE010000007.1:7641351-7654532 GCA_037834125.1 Lippia alba
AAGTACTTCCATTTTACTCAAATTTCGATCAGGTATGCTAACATTACATTGTATTGAACTATTTCTTGTTCTTTTTCCTCATTTGATTATTCTAATTATCGTTTAAAGCAAAAAAGTTTAACTGATATATATATATATATATATGTTGATTTTTGCCAGGGTCATGGTTCTCACATATATAGTAATGGAGTGCAAGTCTCTAGTACTCCTTGGAACAACATTTCTTCCCAAAGCTTTCAGGTTAATAATCAATGAGCGAATGTACTTTTGGTATATTTTTTCCGTTCTCATAAATTTATAGTCTTTTTTACAGCCTTTTATTGAGTATTCTGGAGATTCTACTTTTCAGCCGATCCAAGTTTCTGTTGAGTAAGTTGCTTATTTTATGAAGTATTTTTCAGTTCCTTTAAGATGGTGGCTCGTGATAATATTTATACATAGCTCTTTATCTATAGTTTGATTCCCTTAGGCTTGGTCGAATATATAAACTTTCTGTGGCGGAACTACAAAAGCTTCCCTTGTCAGATATTTGACTGTTAATTCATGCCTATAGTAGCATTCATTGAGCCAAACATTAGAGTATACCGGGGGGGGGGGGGAAGTTTGTGTACCGAGGCCAGACTTTATGCATGGCTGTGTAATTATCCCTTACATAATGGTTTTTATGGTGATTACAGTTTCAAGGAAGGATCTTACAATGGAGGAGGAAACATCACATTTAAAGGGAGTCTTGGAGATGGTGCTGAATTTACTGCGAGGCTGTTTAAAGGAGACCTTCTTTTGGGGAGTTCATCCATTTCCTTTACATACTCTGTAAGCCTCTAACTGGAAAATTAAGGTCGTATTTGGCTGAGTTAATTTAATAACCTCCTCATGGAAAGTGATGGTTTAGAAAAGAAAATTCCGGCTACCTGTTTTTAGAACAGCTTATTAGTTGTCTGATTCTAAACAATAGATGACTTTACTTTTCTCACAGAATTACACTTTCTAGCATCTCAGAAAATAGTTTTATAAGGGAAATAAATTTTGTAATTGTATTGATTTTCATGCCTTTGTACTAAAACAAATATAGCTTCTGGGGAAAAAAAAAAATTACACTCGCTTACCATGAGGTTTGACCAAACTATGCAAACCTTATGTTTGAGAAATTAGAAAATTCCCATAAGAAAGAACTTACACTAGATTTGGATTGACGAAATTTCGATGATATTGTGCCCAAGTGTTTCGAGTACCATAGTTTCCCTTAGCATTTAGTGTTCAAATTTCTGATTTTGAATTCGTGTCTATAATAGCATGTGTTATGCCAAACCTGGCATGTCACAGAAAGTTTTTGTAGTTTCATAAACCCTTGGGAAATTTGTGTAATTAGGCAGAATCTCAAGAGTGTTTATACAGAACACTTTAACAACTATGTTTAGAATTTCATCTTTTTACCCCTATTATTGTCCTCGTTTTTTACTAAGAAAACAAAGCATGCAGGTTAAATCAAATGGAAACTCTCTATTAGGCCTTGCCCTAGTGTTCTCTTCTGCCACAGGCGAGAACGAATCCATCTTCCTTGCTGCACAAGGAAATCCGTTGCTGACAATGAACCAATTCTCAAGTCAATATACTAGTGTCGTAATGCCACGTCATGTGAAAAAGCTGGAGGAAGAACCGGGGTGGGTCCTACAAGAAAGCAGGATCAATATGGCTGGACAAATACTGAAAGAAATACGGGCAGTATGCTACAAAACGAAGCCCGAAAGATCCGGCCCTTCAGAATACCACGCAGTTCTTGGAGATATTAAGGTTACTAATTATGGAGAAAATCTCAATTTCCCACCCTCGAACTCATGGCTCGTCAATGGAGAATTTGTTAGTTGGAGTTCGGGTTCCGAGGGGTCGAAAAAACTTAGTGTCAAAATCACTTGGCAACTGAAAGTTGGTAATGATGAGGATAAGCATAACTTCCCTAAGTATAACATATATGTTTACAAGCTACCTAGCTCGTCGTCGGAAAACGGGAGCGGTAATAGCGAGTATCTTGGCATGGCGGTAGTGAAATCGTTCTACGTTTCGGAATTGGAAGTTCCGGAAGGAATTTCTAGTTTGAAATTTGTAGTTCAAGCATGTGGTATTGATGGTGCGGTTCAGGAGCTTGAGGATTGTCCATTCTTCCTGCTGCAAGTTCAGGGCTCGTAATGATAATTACATTTACACCCCACACACACCCCCCAAAAGCCCAACTATGGAAAATTACAATGAGCCCCTGTTGTATTGCCACTTATGTATGCAGTCAAATTGCTTAGTTTAAAATAAGGGGAGAAAGTAGACCTTTCACCTGTGCTGTAATACTAGAGTAATGGCTAATAAGATTGCTTCTTGCAATGCAACCTCATGTATAATATGTAGAATTCTTGGGTTTTTCCTCTTTATTTTATTATTATTTTCTCATATATTTTAATATTAACGAACATTAAGAAATAGAAAAATTCCGGATTTATTTCATCATTCCATCACCAACAAAGAAAAGTTGAGAAAGAGAGCATGCGTATCATGTTTCCAACGTTCCATTAAGAAATAATATGACATATAATTATGATGTTACCATAAATTGTAATTAATTAGCTTGTTTAGTTGTTAAGAAGGTCTACGATTGTCCAGCACTCCAGCTTGCTGTATGGGTCCACCATGGGAATTAATTTGGTTTTAAGCTAAAATTTAAAGCTTCATGTGTAAAATAAATTAAATAAGAAAAGTCGCACGATTCAGTTATGCTGAGCAATATTTGGTGGGATTGCATAAAGTTTACGGTTAAACACATTTTTAGCATTTTAATTTTTAGGGTGTGTTGGATTTTAGTACTTCGTAGGATTCGTTTTCATTATACTAACGTTGCGCTTTGCTTTGTCTTTTCAGGGAATTACAGTGCGAGGTTCTTCTTCTTGGCCCTTGTTCAGTGTATCAGTATATTTTTCATCTATGGACTCCGGTATTGATCAACTGAGTAGGAATCTATCTCTGACTACTACGGAGGATATGGAAAGAATAGCTCCGGATAATGTTTGGAGAAGTGGCGAGAATCAAATGGGGTTGATGATTGTAATCAAATGGGGTTGATGATTGTTGGGAAGGTTTTATCAAGGAAACGAGTCCGTTTTGACGCTTTTCAATCTACCATGAAAGGGGTCTTCAATCCTATCAAGGGTATGGAAGTGGAGAAACTAGATGGGGGCCGATTTCTGTTCATCTTACATCAGAGTGGACTTTCAGAGAGTTGTGCAGGGAGGCCCTTGGGCCTTTGAGAAACATCTTTTGATCTTAAAGGAAGTAAATGACACAGACGATCCGAACAATTGCGAGCTGTCTTCATGTGTTTTTCATGTTCAGGTGGCAGGGTTTCCTTTCGTAAACGTACCCAAGCTATGGCAGAGTTCATCGGACAACAACTGGGTCAATTTCTGGTTATGATGAGAAGAAAAGGGGAGGGCACTAATTTAGTCCTAATATGCGCTTAAAAGTGAGTATCAACATGGAGGAACCACTCAAACAAGCTCTCCGAATTCGAAATGCTACAAAAAATGACGAGATTTTGGTTACCATCAGCTATGAGCGATTGCCCAATTTTTGTTACATATGCGGGCTCTTTGATCATATTATAAATACATGCCCGATGCAATGTGAGAAGGGTTTTGATATGCAAGAGGATGAGTATCCTTATGGTTCATGGATGCGTGCAAACTCGGATGCAGGAAAAACGGGATGGAAGGATTCTGGGAGTTCACCTCTATACAAAGACCCAATGCTGAGGTTCACTAAGAAGGTCAGGCAGTCCCATAACCCCCGAAACAAGTTTCTGGCGACAGAAAATCTCAGTCATGAATCTCTCAGCACGTTTGAAAATTCTCAACCAAAATACCCCATTTCCGGCCCCACTAGTCAGGCTCAAACTTCCCATGTTCCCACGTCTCTTCCCACTAACCTTGTGTTATCGATCACTCCTAGGAATCTTAGTAAATCTGTTACTTTGCCAGAGAACCCTAATGTCCCTATTTTCGGGGAAAGTTCTATTGTGAGCTCATCAATCCTAACAAACCCTATACCCCTATAACCCCATCTGTAACTCCCCTAGTACACGTGTCTACCCCCTTGATGGATCCACATGACAGCACCTCGGAGTCAGCTGCTATTATTGAAAAACCCCAATCCAGTAATCTAGGACATTCTCGAAACATTCCCATATTCACTTTTTCCTCTACTCCTTCATTGACCCGTGGACAAGATTGTTCCCCAACCATTCTCAACCCAAACACAAAAAATTTAAAACCGGTACTCCCAAAATCAATGATAAGAATAGCGATAAAAACCTAGGTCCCCACATCAAGTTCCCTATGGAAGATAACATGCTCGTAGACACCCCTATCGTTTTTGTCCCTGAACCAACAAACCTGAGGAAAAGATTGGCTTGTGAGATTGTAGAGACAGTCGTAGAATCTCGTCTGAAGAAATATGCTACTTCATTGGCGAATTCTTCTGAGCTCTTAGACCCGGAGGAGACTGCAAGGCAGTCCCGCCGATCATCATGAATCTTTTCGCCTGGAATTGTTGGGCTTGGGTCTGGCCTGGACAATTCAAGAATTGGAAGCCTTCTTCCGTAAGTACGACCAATGGTGGTATTCCTATCAGAGACTAAAAGTAAAAAATACAGGATGAATAATTTGATGAACAAGTGGGGTTATGACGGATTGTATGTGGACGTGGTGGGCAAAAGCGGAGGTCTAGCTTTTATGTAGCGCAGAGAGGTTATGGTAGATTTGCTCAGCTTCTCAAAATTCCACTATGATGCTATGATTTGTATGCCGGGGGATCAGATTCTTGGCACTTGACTGTATCTACGGACATCAGGATGCTATGAAAAGAAATATTACTTGGAACTTGTTGGATTCTCTTAAAAGTTCCCCAAGGAATCCATGGCTAGTGGTAGGAGATTTTAATAAGCTAATCTGGGGGGATGAGAAACTGGGGGGTCGACCTAGACCGATACATCAGATACGCGCGTTCCGAGAATGGATGTGGGATTGTAGCTTGATGGATTTGGGATATGTCAGAAGGAAGTTCACTTAGTCTAATAATAGTCTGATGCCATATACTATTCAATGCAGGCTTGATAGGGCGGTGGGGAATTACAACTGGAAAGAGTTATTTCCGTCTTTTTCAGTTCATCACATTGAATCCAACACGTCGGATCACATGCTTATCCTGCTGAAACTTCGGCCGAGTGCTACAACAAGGAAGAGAGTGGATTACAGAGCTCCCTTTAGGTTGAAGTGGCTTGGTTGCGCAATGCAGAGTGCGAGAAGGTTGTGAGAAAGAGCTGGGAAAATTCGGTCATAGGTTCTAAATCGGAGATTGCATGGAAAAAAATTGAAAAATGTAAATTGGACCTCGCAGACTGGGCAACAGAGAAATTCGATGTTCTTAGAGTCCGTATTAGAAAATTGGAAGAAAGGCTACATGAGATCAGAAGAGGATCGATTTCTTTAGACTCAATGAATGAGGAAGTTGTTCTCAAGAAGGAAATTTCGGAATGGTATGCGATAGGGGAATCTTGGTGGAGAAAACGGGCCAAGGCCCACTGGATGAAAGAAGGGGATCAGAATACTAATTATTTATTTTCCAGAACTAAGAATAGAGAAAAGAGGAACAAGATTGAGAGCCTGTTGGACAGTGGGGGGATTCTACATACTGAGCAGGAGGAGATGCAGGGGGTAATTGAAAAATACTTCAAAGAAATATTCCATTCGAATCAAGTGCCCGTGGAGGAGATGGACAATATACTGATACAACTTGAACGTAAGGTGATACCAGAAATGAATGAGAAGCTTCTCGTACCGTATACTTCATTGGAGATCGAGAAGGCATTGAAATTAATGTTCCCTTTGAAGGCCCCGGGGCCAGATGGTATGCCTCCTCTTTTTTTCCAGAAATTTTGGAGTTCTGTTCGTGAAGATATCATTAACTGTACTTTGGATTTTTTAAACTTTGAACGATATGACCAGACCATGCATGCTACTAATATTGTACTTATTCCTAAAATTGAAAATAAAAAAGCATGTCTGATCTTCGCCCGATTAGCCTCTGCAACGTTATGTATAAAATCGCTTCCAAAACTATCTCTCTTAGACTCAAGCCTATTTTGAAAACAGTAATTTCTCCCTCCCAGAGTGCTTTTGTACTAGGAAGGCTTATTACTGATAATGTGTTGTGTGCTTTTGAGATTAATCATTTTATTAAGCATAAGAGACAGGGTTTAGAAAGGCTTTTAGCTCTCAAGTTGGACATGAGTAAAGTTTATGATAGAGTGGAGTGGCAGTTTTTGGAGCGTACTATGTTGAGGTTAGGATTTCATTGTTCTTTTGTTTGCTCTATTATGCGTTGTATCTCTTTGGTGAATTATTCTTTCTCGTTGAATGGCTTTACTTTTGGTAATCTGTCTCGGGGTCGTGGACTTAGATAAGGCGATCCGCTGTCACCATATTTGTTTCTCATATGTGCAGAAGTTTTAAGTTGTCTTTTGGAGAATGAGAGGAGGATAGAAGGAGTTAGGATTTATCGTGAAGCTCCAGATATTTCGCATTTGTTATTCGCGGATGATACAATGGTATTTAGCAAAGCGTCGATGGATGCGGTGGAAGGAATTTTGGAGGTCTTAAAGAAGTATGGGGTAGTTTCGGGTCAATTGATTAACTATGAGAAGTCAACAGTGGTTCTTAGTCCCAATGTAGATACAGAAGTTGGAAAAGTGCTAGTACAGAGGTTGGGGGTACGGATAATTGATAAGCATGAGAAGTATCTCGGGCTTCCAGCAATGGTGGGAAGGTAAAAAAAAAATAGGTGTTTGCGAATATCCGAGATTGTGGGAAAAAGGATTATAGGGTGGGGGGATAGACAATCTCACAGGTGGGGCGAGAGGTTCTTATCAAATCAGTGTTGCAGGCAATTCCATCTTATGCGATGAGCTGTTTCAAACTTCCGAAATCGTTAGATTCGAGAAATATCATCATTATTGGCGAAGTTCTGGTGGAGTGGTAAAAAAGAGGATAAAATTAATTGGATTAGTTGGGATAAGCTATGTACTCCTAAAGAAGAGGGTGGGATGGGGTTTAGAAATTTAAAAGCTTTCAATTTAGCGTAGTTGGCAAAGCAGGGTTGGCGTCTCGTAACTGAACCACATAGTTTGTTGTCAACATTGTTGAGAGCTAAGTATTTTAATGGGTTAGCTTTTTTCGAGGCTCTTCTCGGGCCTAGTCCGTCACTTACATGGAGGAGCATCGTGGCAGCAAGAGATATTTTGGCGGCAGGGGTCCGTTGGAGAGTAGGGTCCGGGGCATGCATCAACATATGGAACGATAAATGGATGCCCAGACCAGTTCGATTCAAGCCATTAATGCAAATGGGGGAAGGGAATGGATTGACCTACGTTAAACAATTGATAAACAGTGGTGGCTGTTGGGATGAAGAGTTGTTGAGGAGCAGTTTTGTCGAACCGGACGTCGAGGTTATTCTGTCTATTCCGTTGAGTAGGGGGCGGGTGTTGGATAGAAGAATTTGGCACTATAATTCAAATGGAAGGTTCTCGGTGAAAAGCGCATATCAAGTTGCGTTGAGGCTGAAAGTTCGAGTAATAATTCTTGGAAGATGATTTGGAATAGGAATGTGTTGCCCAAAGTTAGAGTATTCTTGTGGAGACTTTGTAAATAAGCTTTACCGGTAGGGGCTGCTCTTATTAGGCGGAGGTGTATGAATATTGTAGTATGTCCATGGTGTAGGGAGGAAAGGGAATCTTTACAACATGCTTTTCTATCTTGTGATATGGCCCTTTTGTATTGGGCATGCACGATGCTCCCTTGGCACATTATTTCACAATGGAGAGGGGGAGGAGAGAATTGGATGCGTTGGGTGTTGGGATAGTTGAGCTCGGAAGATGGTGATAGGTTTGCGGTGGCGGCGTGGGCACTGTGGAAAAACAGAAATGATGCATGGGCGGGAAATGGGAGCATGGACACTAAGACCTTAGTTGTTTATGCAAAAAATTGTTTCGAATAAGGGAGGATTGGTAGGGAAGCTAATAGAGTGTTGGAGCTGCATAATACACCGGAGGGGACTGTTATAGTTAACTCAGACGTGGCTTATTTTGAGAAGACGGGGGAGGTAGGGTTGGGAGTTGTTATCCGTAATCATGAACGGAGGTGCTTGGGATGGGTGAGCAAAAAATGGAAAAGCAATATCTCAGTTGAAGTGGTGGAAGGAACTGCGATGTTGGAGGCGCTCTTAGAGGTGCAGAGAAGAGGCTTCAGTGCTGCTATTTTAGAAGGAGATTGCCTAGCTTTGATCAACAAACTCCAAGATGATTATGAAGATTGGTCGACGATTAGTCCGATTGTTCAAGATATCAAAGAAGCGTTGCGCAGGACTGCCTCAATTTCTGTCAGCTTTGTTCGAAGATCCGGCAACAAAGTGGCGCATTCTTTGGCTTGATTAGGATTGAATTCGTATGGGGACAATGAGCTCCTTGATGCTACGAGTAATTTATGTTTTGAAGATATTAGTTCGTTGTAATTCTTTCATTTCCAGTTTCAAAAAAAAAAAAAATGGCGAAGAGTGGTTCAAAAATTGTTTTTGTGCTTCTTTTTGTGCTCATTTAAATTTGTGAGATTTTTGATAAAAATTGCACACATGACCCAAACGTGAGTGAGATATGTAAAGATTTTGGCATTTTATTACGATCTTAATCTATTCTTTTTTATTGCCAAAATGAGTTGGTCCAAGCGGTGAATGAATTCATTCCTAAGGGCGAGATCTCAAGTTCGAATCCTTGCTTGGGTCTATGTGTGTAAAAAAAATAATAAAATAAAAAAAATCTATTCGTTTTTCTTTTTCACCTTTATACTACCCCAACCATCATCGGTACTACCGCAATTGCTGCCAAAACTGCCTTGCCACCATCATTGTTGCCGACGCTGTCTTGCCTTCCATGAGCCATATATCACCATATAAAAAGTACCACAAATAAAATTGCATGCAAACACGAAATAGCGGCGGAATTATAAATTTTATTTAGAGGGTTCTACCAAAGCATAATACTAAAAAAAATCTCATAAATTTTTTTTTAGGTGTCAATTATTAGTAATTACTATATTGACTCTAACTAGCATTAATTTAAATTTTGGTGAGAAAGGTCAATGATGAAAAATCTCATAAAATGACATATATATATATATTTATATAATAAATTCTTTTTAAAGGGGTTCAATTGTACATCCTCAATTTAATATGGCTCCTCCTACTGTCTCAGCCACATTACTAACACATAAACTACATGCACACTCTCGTCAGATCCAAATCGACATCTAAAAAAACAAACAAACTCACAAACACACACAATTCACAAAAGCATCCTCTATAAGACTTGATAAAAAAGGAGCAGAATACCGCAAATTTGGATTAGGGCCTAGGATAGAGAGAAAGAGAGTTATTGAGACGGAGAAACAGGTCCACTATTATAAAGGAGCGAGAAAATATTAAATACGCTGGATTAGATTAATTTAGTTTTTATTTAATTTTGTGTCACTTAGGTGATATTAGATTATTCGATTTTAAACCATTTAATCATCGGTCTGCTTTAGTTTTGCTACTAATATTGATTAACTTTTATGCGCGCCACGGAGGTCGGAGAGTGATTGTGATTAGATGATATTATAATTAAGTAAAATCATAATTTTTTGAACAAAAATATTATATAACTTATCTGACATAATTTCAATTATAACTTATTAACTTTTTTTTTTACAAATCCAAATATCAAATATAAGTTTATATAGTAAATGCTTATGTATAATTTATAAACACAACTTAATTCTAACTAAAAAAATTCTATGGAAATTAACCCAAAAAAATGATATTGCATGGATATTCCTTCGTAGCAATCTAAAACAGTTGGCACCGAAATGGTGGAGGATTTTTCATAAATATTATTTTTTTAATTCGAATTCATAAAGTATTATTCAAATAAAACGGGTTAATATTATACACTAAAACGCCATTGCTTTCGGCATTTCTGGGTATTGTTTATTATTATTTAACAAAAACGCCAAGAGCTCCGGCGTTTAACATTTTTTTTATTTTTTTTAATTTGGTTGCCACACTTTGTGGCATTGCCATGGCTATTGGCATCTTTTAATAAAAAATAATATTTTGACAAAAAAATCTTCAATTATTCGAACCAATAATTTTGCATTGGTAAATTATTGGTGTATGGTGATCCTGTCGTTTAAGATCCTGTCAAATAAATGACATGACTATACCCTCCATGCATGCATTGTGATTCAAAAAAAAAAATAAAGGGACGTGATTACTCAGTGCATGTTTTCAGAAAAGCAATAATGATAAGTTGGAGATGGAAGAGTGAATAATTGTGAGAGTCTATTTAAACCGAAGAACTTGTAGTCCAAAATGCATCCCTCAAAATTTTCTTTAGCTCTCTTCTCTGCGTTACTTGCTTTCATTTCCTTGAATTTTTTTTTGTTTAATGCGATGGATTCGATTGGGGTAATTATCTTTTATGGTGGCAATTATACTGAGTCGGACCACTGTGTTTCTTACGATCAACCACCTTTTACCATTTCTAGAATTTCACGCTCAACCTCATTTTATAATTTCGTTCAATACATTTTTGATATGGTTTGGCCGCCACGGGATGAATACAATATTAAGATTTTCTCGACATGGTACACATCAAATTTTTCGGTACCGTTATTGAAATATCAGATGATAATCTTTTGCGTTGTTACACGAGCATCAGATCCCAACTCGAATCATTCAAGGTGTTTGTTGTCTCTGAGTCCATCCAACAACAACACGCAGTTGATGATAATGGGGTCAAGACATGCGGAATTACATGGAATTGCTCACTCAAGATGTGCCAGCGATTAGCCATGGTTTCGAGGCATTTGGTATCAATGACCCCAATCTAGTTTATGCATATGCGGTGCGAGGGGAGGAAGAAGAGGAGGTTGAGGACGATGAATTTGCACATCAAATTCCACAAACTGATGAAGTGTTGTTGGATTTAGAGACAGACGACGATGAGGATGAAGATAGTGACAAGAGGATGAACCCGGTGAGAACACTAACTGAACTCCCGAAGAATGTGTAGAACAATGTGCCGAACAAGTAGCAGCTTCTGGGGATGTGTTGGCACAACGCAACAGTGAAAGCTCATATCCTCAACTCTGTGAGTTCCATCCGTACTACTATGCATCTGGATTTGAAATGTATGCTGACTCGATGGACTTGCCGTCGGGCAGGTGGAGTCAGTTTTATGAGCCAAATATCAGTAGATTGGCTGTGGGGATATCGTTTGAAAGTAAGAAACATGTGTAAGTAGCTGTTAAGGACTTCTCCATTCGATGGGCTAAATGAGAATATAAAGTTCGGAGTAGTACCCCAGATTTTTGAAAGGTCTATTGCAGACGAGGGCATGTTATAGGCTGGGAGCTGCGCGCACAACATAAAAAATAGCGGGGGTTTGGGTGATATCTGTTTATCACGGTGATCATACATGTACTCCTGATATTGAGCAGATTGGTACTCAGGGGTTGGATTATATGATGTGGAAGTCCCCGCGTGCTCGGAAGGTGTAACGCCCCGACTTTTTGGATAATTAGGTATGGCACCACGTGAGAGTTTAATTCAGTAATTACGTGAATTATGTGTTTAGCATGCTACGTGTCAACGTGGATTTAATACTATTAAGTGCGCTTAGAGTTTAATTAATTGTTCTTGAGCTCAATTGCTCAATAATTACCGAATTAGGATACCTAATTTAATTAGGGTGTTTTAGCCCTCGTGGTTATTTGAGCTCGGGAATTCGAATTCGAATTTCGACTCCTTCATTTAATCCGTTCAGCGATTCGAATTTTATGAGTTAACCTATTTAATTTCTTAAGCCATTTGATAGCACTACTTTTTCTGAATCCGATCCTTTCATACCGGAGTTTTTGACTCTACCCGTTTCTTGATCCGACCCGGCTTTATTAACCAATTAACCATTTTTCCCTCTTCATTCTTGGTTCAAGCATTGAAGGGAAGAAGAAGAGAAGGACAAGGAAACCCTCTTTTGGCCCCAAGCTTTGAGCTCGAGCCTAGACGATTTCCGGCCGATCAATCAATGATCCAAGGTAAGATTTGTATCCTATTCGTTACGTGCTTTATTTCTACGCCCCTTTCATCGCTTGAAACGTGCTTAATTGCTAATTGGGGAAGACGATGAATAGTAACTAAGTTCGGGTTTTGGGTGTTTGGGCTCGTTTCGAGGGCCAATACTTGTACTTTTGTGATCTACATGTTGTATGTGACCTCCAGTATGATTCTCGTGCATTGGGGCGTTGTGTGTGCACGTGTGTGTGTTTTTGGTGGTTGGTCCCATAGCTTTTATACCATGGTTTTCGAGCAGGTCAGGCCGAAATGGCCGTTTGAGGTTTGTTCTATTTTTCCAAATGGCCGTTTGGCATACTGCATGCGCCGCGCGTAGAAGCCGAAACAGCCGTTTCAAGTTTTGGCCTTCGGCCGAAACGACCGTTTCGAAGGTGCCCTGGGAGGCGGTAGGTTTTGAAACGGCCGTTTGCCGTTTCCTTTGTTTTGCGAAATGCCCGTTTCGCTGTTGTTTGTTTCTTGCCGAGGGCTTGAAAATGGCCGTTTCCGTTTCCAGTTCATTCTAGAAACGACCGTTTCCAGCTGTCTGTGTGGTTTTTGAGTTTTGCCCGTTTTCTACATGTTTCGCATACTTCTCGTTTGTTCTTGTATGCATTGTACGCATGTTAATTATGAGTTTTGCATTGCATATGCTTGATTATACCATTCGTATGCTTGATTTTGCATGAATGTGATTTATATGTGTATTTATGTGATTAATTGCATCCCCTATTTGTTAAGCATAATGCCGTGCGTATATGTGGTTCATGATTGAGTCTAAGTCTAGGTTCTTATTCTCAGTTTGCTCAGGTGCACCCGGGGTGATGTTTCGTGGTCCTTCGTGATTCCGGGGTGGATCATTTCCTTTTAGTTTTGGCTTCTTCGGTGTAAGGTGAGGTTAGGATATAGTTAAACCTTAATGCAATGTGCTCGATTTTGAATGCATG
>JBBMKE010000007.1:7654632-7665435 GCA_037834125.1 Lippia alba
CTTTTGGGGTTTGGAAGCTACATTAACCCCCCCCCCCCCCCCCCGATTTCTGAAAATTACACTAGCCTCCCCTCTCACGAGATATTGACACCTTTGCAGCAGCTTGTCAATGACTGAATATGGGGCTTGCTCGCTATATTTGGGAGTACTTTTACCCCCAGTGGAGTTTTTGACAGAGAGGGATAGGAACAATTGACATTTCACTAGTCATTTATTGGAATTTGACGATTGCCTTGCCTTGTGCAAGAGGTGCCTTGAGCTTTCTTTGTATTCGTGTGAGAATCTTGGCAAGTTTGTCAGCAATGGGGATTGACTGTTATCACTTGTACAAGAAGTCCGGCTATCACATTCGTGTGGAGCATAAGCTGCGGCATAGAGGCATTAATTGATTTAATAACTTCCAAATGATGAAAAAATTACTGAGAGACCCCCTGAAAACTTTCTGAAATGACGACAACCTCCCTTGGATCTCAATTATTGCAAGTATATCTATGTCGTAATAAGTATTACCACACAAGACTGATTTACTAAGGTCAATCTCCAAAAAGAAACGGAAACAGGTATCCACAAAATTCATCTTGCTTAATCTATAGATTATTGTCATTTATCTGTCATATGTTATTGCACCCCAATTTTTTCTCATTTGATTTATAGTAATCGATTACTGCAATACAGAGGAACTATTAGAAGACTTCCGGAATATCTAACCAAGTTTCTTTTGTCCACATATCCAGATATTAAAGAATTGTGGTGCCATGGTAGCAGCTGCTGCTTTAGCATATGAAGCTAGATTTATGAAATATATTAATGCGCAGATTCTACTTGAAGTTTTCAAAATATTTACATGTCGAACCCTGAAAATTTATGGTATTGGTAGAACACTAATTTTCTCTATTTATTGGATACAAAATAACTAATTTAACCTTTTATATTACGATATAAATTATCTCATATCTCTCTATATACATTTTTTATATTTGTTTATGGGCGTTCTTCATGTGATTTTTATTTTGTAACGAGTTTCGGTGCATATAAAAAAAGGGTTTCGATACATAAAAAAAATATTGAACACTATTGAGAATTTAATATGATGTATATCGTAATATAAAATGTTAAATTAGTTGTTTCGCATCCAATAAATAGAGAAAATTAGTGTTCTACCAATATCATAAATTTTCAGGGTTCGACATGTAAATATTTGAAAATATAGGATTCCCTGTGTTAATTTTCATAATACATGATTTTTTGTGTCTATTTCACTTAATATAGGGAGTATGGTGTCAATAACTTGATTATAAAATAATAAGGATTACTTATCGTTGATAAACCAAATGTACATTGATACACAATGTATACGGATAATTAATAATTACAAGCAGCCGACTAACACAACGTATATAAGGACAGTGGCGTAGCCACCCTTTAATGAGGGGTACAATTGACCCCCCTTAAATTTTTATTTTTTTTAATTATCATGTATATATATAGATATTTGTAATGTAATATATTGATTTTTTATTATTGACCCTCCTCACCAAAATTAAAATTAATACTAGTAAGGGTCAATATAATTAATTATTTGTCACACTTTAGTATTATGCTTTGATCGATCCTCTAAAAAATATTTCTGACTCCACCACTGTATAAGGATAAGCTTTAAAATTAAATGGGCAATTAATAAAACGACTCAATTTATTTTTGGATCCATCACTGATCGAGTAGATATAACACCCAAGACAAATGACCTTGACTATTTATATATCAAATAGTTGAAAACTTTTCGCTCGATAAAGAGACATTTATGGAGCTCCATGTAAAATATTAAATTTTGAAAATTTTAAAAGATGTCTTCATATTATATAGCAAAAAGTGTTGGCTGTTGCCAAACGATGGTATTTGTTGACTATATAATAATTCTTTAATAAATAAACATAAGCAATTTGTCTCTCACGTCCTCTGTAACCGTGATACTTTATTAATTATTAGTAATGATTAATAAATTTATAAATACTAATTGGTAAGCTCCCTCTTAATCACTTTATTTTATAAAAATAGATAATATTATATTACAATATAACTCATACATAAAAACCCTAGAGCTCAACGTGAATGTCTGTTACGTACACATTCACGTGAATACAAATTCATATGGTCTTTGGGCCCCAAAATTCATGCGAACATTGGTCACAATTTTAATCTAGATTATTATTTTACTTCGAAATTTGCATAAGACTATAGTCATTGTAACGTGCAACATAAGTATTGGAACTTAACGTAAATTTTGATGAACACTTCACGAAGTATGTAAGTTACTACTGATGTGACAGACAGTATAATTGAATTATAATATCAACTATATATTATTAATTAGTGACCCTTGAAATTCTATAGATTCTTCTATTTCCTAAACCAAACTCCCCGGTCAATTTTATGGTTTGCCTCTATAATCTATTTAAATGCATCCCACATAGAAGAATATATATTTTCGACAGTATATTTCATTATTTTTCAAAATTAATTCAACTTGTGAACGTGATCGAAGATGCATTTGTACGGGTTTCTTTCTTTCTCTTTTTTATTTTAAATCAAAAACTCTTTTTTTTTAAGATTACTAACGGAACATAAATTAGAGGCCGGACTACATATAATTTTCTATTCCCACCAAAAAAACATATAATTTTATATAAAAAATGAACTGCATTGTAATTAAGTATAATAACAGAGTAGTCAATTTGTGGAGATATATAAATCATAGCCAAAAGAAGACACATTTGCTACATTCGATTATTCGAATAAGCTTATTACAGGGACCAAAATTTGTACAATATTAATTAATATTAACAGACCCAATAATTATCAATAAGACCCTCGTCACATGTACTTGGGTTTTTGTAAGACAAACTTAAAATAATTAATAATTGTACCCATTTCGAGAGAGATTAATTATGAAAATCTGTAAAAATTGTTCAAACCCTAAGCTCCTCGCATTAATTGTCCTCACAAGATTCCCAGTTTCTGTTATTGACTCGTACGCGTTGTCCCTTCTTGACGATTTACAAAAGAATATTCCATTTAAAGTACTGTAAAGAAATATGAAGTTGAAGAGGTAGAGTTTATTAAATTAATTGTGTATGACATAAACTCTGCATTTTAAGTTATCACTACAAAAAATCATCGAATTTGCACGATATTATTAGCAATGATTTTATTTTTATCGTAAGTAGTTATGTTTTGTCTAGGAAACGAAAGATTTTTTGTTGCTAATAGAATTAACATGAAAAATGTTATTTTTGGAGATATTATTAATTGTTGCCTAGCGCACGAAAATAACTTCATTCACTTATAAATGTTAAGTTATACGAAAATAAGTTATTTTCATTAACATCTTTTTGAAAAATGTAATTTAATGCAGCTTGGCAAATTATTGCAAGAAATTCAAGTACGTACTTAGTGCATCAATCATACAATTTATCCTTTCCATTTCCGAAGTACCATATGCACAAGCAACATGAATTATTGTATTTGTATAGGAACTAGAGACGATGTAACATGAAATATTAGAGATGTAGAAATACCATAGGGAAAATTGCAAATTTGGGATAGTAACATACCCACATTTGCATTTTTGGACTTTAATTTAGAAATTTTCATTTTTAGGACACTAACTCCTAAAAATTTGCATTTTTGGCTAAATACCACCGAAACCCTAATTTTTGATCGGAAAACCGTACATGAAGTCACGTGCAGGTCTGAAACCGTTTTAATTAATACGTGGCAAATTAGCCGTTCCACATAAGCAAAATAATGTCAACTCAAATAAAAACGATTTCAGTCCACCACGTGACCTCACTTGTAGTTTTTCGATAAAAAATTAGGGGTCCAGTGAGTATTTGACAAAAAAAATGCAATTTTTTAGGAGTTAGTGTCCCTTAAATGAAAAATTCCAAATTAATGTACAAAAATGCAAATGAGGGTATGTTACTATTCCAAATTTGCAATTTCCCCAAATACCATATTGTTCGTGTGCTTGAAAATTCTAAGACAAGGGTTTCATTATTTAAGTAGAGAGAGGGAAAAAAATAATAATAATAATAACAATAATAATAACCGACATCTTCCACAAACCCTTGTTCGGAGGACATGAAACCACCATGCCAACAATTAATGAGTCAGTTGTAATAACCAAGATGATGTGCTGATGTGTATTACCAATTCCAATGTGTGCGTTGTAGTCAGATAGAGGTATACGTTAATATTTTATTTTATTATATCGTATATATATTTGGATTGAATATTTTTTGTTAAAAGTTTTAAAAATAATTGTATTATCGAATTTATATTATGATGGAAGCATAATTAATGCTGTCAACTATTAATCCTGTGATGATTTCATCATCAACCCTCTATGCTTTATCACAGAAATTTTGACGAGAAAAGGCGATGGAATTCTTTTCAGTTTTGTCCATTACTGTAGTTAACATGGAGCATTATCTGATATTAGTGACAAATTTTGAGTCGGATTAATGAATTTGGTGAAGGAAATTACCCATTTCCCAAGGTGCTGGTCAGGTCATATATATATATATAATACATAGGACATTCTTGCAACTATTTTCAGTCCTTAAAATTCATGCATTGTGTTTTATCTTTTATGTGAAGAGACTGATAAATCGTACATAGTTTAATAAGTTTTCATCAAGTGGTTATCTTGATACAGTTCGAATCCAAAACCTCGTATTATTGAAACCTAGACTTGATTATTCGAACTTTATATTATTTAAGTATTACATGTAGACCCCATCTGGCTATACTTAAATTTTCATTTTAGCTTCAAAAATCACACATATTATTTGCCAAGGGATACAATTTCCCTTTTTTCTTTTCTATTAAATTCGGTTAGGATTTATGATGTACGAATACAAATAGAACAACATGAATACAATATAATATAAATATAACGACATTGGTCTTTTTTTGAAATTTTCACATGAATGTTGGACATGACATCAAGTACAAGTATTAAACACAATAAAATAATATTTTAAAAAATATTCATGTATAATAACCGTAGAGTATAACCTTATTCTCCTAGAATTTCCCTCTTCAATTGGATTTTGTTAGTCGACTAGTCGAGTTTCCCTGGAATTTCAAACATGCAAGCACCAAAACTTATCTATGTTTAACCATTCATAATACTGCCAGAACTTCTCAAACCAATCTTAATTGGAGAACATATAAATCCCAGACGCAATCTAAGTAAATGAGCTATTCGCCATCAATTAGTAAATCATAATTTCAAAATAAACTGCGATTGATTTTTAAATGCACCTAACCATAGAGAATCTAGACGTACTATAAGCATCATTTTATTCATTAAAATAAAAAAGAGACAGTTTGAAATAACTTTCAATCGATTTGGAATATTTTTACTTTAATCCTCATAAAATTATACAACATATAATAGGGATATAAATATGACACTAAAAACATATTTTGAGAGGTATTTTAAATAGACATTATGTGAAAAACATACAGCATTTACCAAAATAGAGAGTTTAATAAAAATATGATGCTAGATTGAGGATTTATCCCACATTACCCGAATAATGAATCCCCAAAGAAAACGAGTGGAAAAAACATAAAAACATAACATGAAATGATTCAATACCCATTTGCCCCATTTACAACATAGAATTAACAATCACATACATTACAAACATCTATTTGCAGGTGAAATAGGCATTTATCTTTTCTTGTAATAGCAGCTTTAACTTAAATTTTGTGTTAACCCAAAGTACTTGCAACCAAAATATGTCGAAATAACATTTACCAAGGAGATCAGTGAGATCTAAACAGTACAAAAGTTGCCGGATTTATTCATACAAAGAAGGTTAAGTTCAATCCAGACGAAGTTTAAACACAAGGTGGTTTCTCAACCAACTGAGGTTATGTTATTATTACATCGCCTATACAAACAACTTCCAAAAATTAGCCATCCGAGACTGGAATTAAACTCAAGCGCTTTTCTTCACTTCAGCAGCCTTGATGATGTCAATGAATTCCGGCTGAAGGGGGAAATACCAAAATAAGGAAATCGAAATGTTTTAACACTATCATCCTTCACATATGACATTTATTTGGATGGTTCGAAAAATATCAAGCGAAAAAAGACAAGTGGTGTAATTGATTACCTTAAGAGAAGCACCACCAACTAGGAAACCATCAACATCAGGTTGTCCAGCTAATTCCTTGCAGTTGCCACCATTCACGGATCCTGCACATTTATACACGCACAAAGGAATGAATTTTCATGTACTGCATGAATAATCGAGCAGAACAAATCATAAAACTTGGTTTTATGATGATCCTGGAATATCAAGAGTCAAAGTTGAAAAGGTTAAATAGATATGTGTATGCTAGACAACCTTATCATGAACGAAAGCAAAGGGAACATATTTCACCATCTATCAAGGACTTCTCACCAAAAATACACAGCTAGACATTTGTAGTAAATGGGTTTTGGATGGAGGCATATTGCAAAATTTGGCAGACAAAAAGGCTGATTCTTACCTCCATAAATGATCCTGGTTGATGCAGCAACTTCAGCACTTACATTTGCTTGAAGCCATTTCCTTAATTCAAAATGTACCTACAACAAGAAAAGGTTAAAATGTTGTTAAGGGTTGCAACAGATTGTTTCTTCACTTTGATAAGTGGATTTCAATCATCAACTGGAAAACAAATTTGTTCGTAGGAGCATCATCAAAGTGTGCTTGCATGCATGTGTCTTTGTGCCTGGGTAAGTGCAAGTGGGGGGATTAAACTTTACTTCATTCTTTGACCAGACTCTAGAAATTCACCAAAGGCGATGCTCATAACTCTCAATATACCAAAGAAGCGGGACTTACTTCCTGAGCCTGAGCAGGAGTGGCAACCTTCCTAGTTCCAATGGCCCAAACAGGCTCATAAGCCAACACGACATTATTCCAATCAGAAATCTTCTCTGTAATGTAAAAGAACGGTGAGCCTAATGGTGTAGGTGAAAGATAGGAAAACAACTAAGTCATTTTTTATCCAAAACAATTTGCATAATATCCATGTTTTTGTCAACAGAGGATATGACTTCATTATGCAAGGCAGAAAATATGGAATGTGAAGGATGATGTATGACTTCATTATGCAAATCAGAAAATATGGAATATGAAGGATGATGAGAAAAGAAATTTGTTAGTTGTCTATACAGCAAATTAAAAGATTACTTGAAATTTTCTCTGAGGTATGAAGATCAAATAGTATAGTCAACTAAAAGCCACATCTTTATAGATAGAATTTCGAGATACAATACATTTTTTAAAAGTAAGAAGAGAATGAGTCTAAATCAGTCACAAAAGAGGTTGATTATTATGATTCGCCAGTGAGATGATACATAAGAAAACAAAATTTTCATATAGATCGATTCCACATTGTAACTCTGTTGAATGCTAAGACAAAAATTACATTTGAAATACTAACATGCGAAATTATTTCATAAATGCACCCTTGAATCTCATGGGAATCAGATACATCCAATACCTGCAATGGCCTTAGTCTGTGCAGCAACGACATCCATAGTTGATCCTGCCTCTCTCTGTTCAAGAGTCTCACCAATGCAAGCAATTACTTTCAAACCCTTAGAAAGTGCATAAGCAGTTTTCTCTCCAACAAACTGTACGTAGCAGGCAGTAACAATACACACTTGTAAGAAAGCAATTTAATCCAACTGCACAAACTAAAATTTTATACTCAACGAAAAATTACCTCATTTGATTCCCCCAATAGAGATCTCCTCTCAGAGTGACCAATAATTACCCAAGGAATGTCCAGATTGACAAGCATCTCAGCACTATACCAGAAGGGAAGTCAGATTACAAAGTTTCACATTCTTAAACTGAGTTATAAGCAGAGGCCAGAAAGCTCCAGCAACGGAAGCAACTTATTAGCATAACTAAGCATAATCTCAGCAAGCATTTGTGTAAGCAATTAGATGCACACAGTGTTCATCCATTAGCATACAAGATCTAGGAAAAGGGGTAACTTTGACATGAACAAAAACAAAAAAAATGTTCTATTTAATCGAGGAAAGAAGTTGAAGTCATGGAGCCAAGAAACAGTAATTATTAAATTGCTAGGAGAAGTAGAAAAGAAAACCTTAGAAGTCATACCTAATCTCACCGGTGTATGCACCTCCTTTCTTAACCCAACCATTTTGCGTTGCGACATGGAAATCAGATCGGAGAGAGCTTTTCACCACAGGAAGAAAGACAAAGGGAGGGAGGGCTTACAACAACTTCTGCATGGATTAGCCAACATAATCAAACCATTAGATGATATATGAATATGTGCAACAGTCAAATTTGGTATTTTCCCTACAAAAGTGATATATAAATATGTGCAACAGTCAAATTTGAACTTCTATATCTTAAAATATAGTATTGGACGAAGACAACTGTACAGCTCGAGCATATTTTTACTGGCACATGAAAACCATAACTCTATTCTCAAAACAGGAGAAGATCCAGCTCAAGGTACCACCCACAACAAAGACAAATTACCTGGCCATTCTTATCTGCATATTAAAAAAGACAATGCATACAAATCGATATGTGAATTCAGTGGGGGGAACACACTTAAGGCAAGTAACGCCCCCCAAATCTTTCATCCATCTTAGATAGTCCAATAATTGTGAAATGCTACGCCAGACTAAATTATGTATACTAACCAACAACATCCTGAGAAGGCACGTCAGCAGCATTGAGTGTTTCAACAATCTTCTTCACTTCTTCAGTAGTCCCGTTCTGCACAGAAAATTGCAAATTTTTAGCTAGACAAATTTAACCACATAGTGCTGATAAGGGTGACACAACTAAACAAGCACTCCATCTCAAAATCATAAATAAATTACTCGTTGTAGGACATATGATATTTGAAACACGCCAGAAAGCAACACAGCCAACAGAAAATCACTAGAAAAGCAGGAGAGTGCAAATCACGAAAATCCTGCCTCCGGAACAGCAATTAAAACAAAAGGAATCCGATCAGATCTGAAACAAACACATGTCTAGTTCCAGTTCTAGATCATAAGATCACTTGATAAACAAAAACAACACAACAAATTCCAGATCCGATAACAAACAAACAAAACACGATGGATCAGTACAAACAAAACGAGATCGGCACACCACGATCAAAAATGGATCGTTCTACGAGGTTAGAGAACTCACGCATTTCCAGTTGCCGCCGACGAAGAATTTTCTCCCCATTTCTGTGCTGGCGATGATCGCGAGATCCTGATCGACTAGGGAAAAAGGCTGGGTTTTGCTAAGTGATAAAAGCAGTGACGATGGCTGGTTGAGAGAGAGAGCGAGGTTTTAGTGCGTGGATATTCACGCAGACATATATATATATGAGGGAAGTTTCTCGTTGTTTGCGGATCACGAAAATTTTGATTGGTCGATAATACCCCTGAGGACGGCCGTTTGATGACGGAATATCTCACGATGTAGTTGACGGAATATTTCCAACGCACGTGGGAGAAGATATTGGTTAAAATAATAGTAGGGAGAAATTGCGTTTGACCTCCTTATATTTGGCTGAGAATTGCAAATTATCCCTTTTTGAATTGGAAAATATCGAAAGCCCCCACCTATGTTTGTATCCCTTCACAGATTCATCGTCCTCTGTTGGGGATTGATTATATCGGGTTTTGATAAAAAAATTCCTGTCACTTGGTATGTAGGGCTGATCGAGTTTGATGATTTCGAATCTGAATCCGAACATGGAAATATGTTCCCGAATCCGAGTCCTATATCTGTCCCAACTAAATTCGAATGATATCGGATTCGATAATCCAATTGACAAATCCGACCCGATAAAATAGGAGATCGGAAGGACCGAGATGAAGGAAATCCAAGTACAGGGAATAAGTTACTTTACGGGCCTCCGCACGGCGATGTTTGGAGTCAGAAATTGGGAAAATTCTTGCATGCACCGGGTGTAGACCGCGGTGCATGCACCCACCATTTGGTTATTCCAAAAAAATAATTGAAAGATAGAAAAAAAATTCAAAAACAAGAAAAAAATATTTTTTTTACATTTTAAAAATGGTGGGTGCATGCACTGGGGTCCACACCCGGTGCATGCAAGAATTTTCCCAAAAATTGTAGGAAGCTTGGCGGTGGCTGGAGGTTGGCAGAGACGAAGCTTTTGGTAGGTGGTAGGTGTCGGCAGATGAGAGAAGAAATCTTCAATAGACGGCAGCTAGTGGGGCAATGGCAGTACTGTGGCGGCTGGTGTGGTGAAAAATGGGAAGATGAAAGAAGTGGTTGTGCAGCTAATTTTCATTTGTTGTGAAAATTTAAATTTAGGGTTTGGGTTCGTAGACTCATCCTTGTTTTCTTCTTTTGCAGACTCAACCATTAAGGACAACAACAAAACGCATGCTTAACTTTTTGCTATTGTATTAGGTGATAAAAGAAAGATGGATGCATACCTGAACATGTATAACAATTTTCTATTAATACTTGACAACGATTTCAAATTAGAAAAACGACCAAGTCAAACACATGTAAAAGTAAAAGGACACAATTTCATTACGTTTTTGGCTTCGATATATTCGTTATGATGGTCATCATAGACGGAGCCAAGGGGGGGCCTTTGGGGGCTCCCGCCCCCCCTAAATTTTGAAATTTTTGAGTTTTTG
Organism: Lippia alba; assembly: GCA_037834125.1. NCBI lineage: Eukaryota > Viridiplantae > Streptophyta > Magnoliopsida > Lamiales > Verbenaceae > Lippia > Lippia alba. The sequence goes on from JBBMKE010000007.1 coordinate 7,665,371, forward strand.
TATGTAAATTTTTGACATAGTTATATTTTTATCTCTTAATTTTTTGATATTTTAGTTTTTCGACC
>JBBMKE010000007.1:7748192-7762014 GCA_037834125.1 Lippia alba
TTTTAGACATGGATCCATATTATTTATCTATAGATTAATTAAGAAAATGTATATTTTTTATTAAACAAAAAATAAAATGTTTTTTTTATAATATTTACTATGCAACTACCGTAGTAAAAAATTAGAGAATTTAATTCATGACAAAATATTCACTACAACATAATGGTCGTAACAAATGTATTAGTTAAAATTTTAAGATTTTTACTACGACGATATGCGTAGTAATTGCTATATTTTTGTTACGGATAACACGGTCGTAGTAAAAGATAGTATATTTCCTAGCTTATTTACTACCGAAAATTTACCGTCGCAAATGGTCAAATATCGTAGTAAAAAGTACTTGCGACGGCGTTTTACCGAGCAAAATGTTTGTTACGTCTGTAGTAAACCCGTAGCGAAAAGGTTATTGCTCTGAATTTTGGCCTGTTGCTACACAAAATGAACCGTAGTAAAAAGCAAATTTTTTTTTAGTGATATATATATATATATAACGTAGTAGATTCATTTATTTTATATTCGATCCATTCATATCAATTAACGAATATTTATAGTCGAATATGATCCGTTTGATATTTTTATCCAACAAATATAATAAAATTTCGATCAAATTTGAATCAAAACCCAACCCATCGACAACCCTAATGATGATGATAAAGGCTCTTCAGTGTGTGGACTTAAATGAAGAAGTTACAAATAAATGAAGAATGGTTTGTAGTTAAAGAACTGGGCCGTGCGATCCAAAACCAGGAAGCAAGCCCAATAGATGTAGGCCCACGATTGTATCCCTCGTATAGGGATTGAGTATTGGTAATAAAATCATGTATTTTTTTATTGGCATGAGCATGTGTGGTTAGGAATGTAAGTAAGTTGAATTGAGTTGACTTATGAGATCAAACTAAAAATAAGACATCAATAAAGCGACATGGAAACGAAACTATTTTTCCTTTTAATTTCATACATAAGAAATATTGAATATAATATCAACAAAATGATACATCAAAATAATATTATTACAAATGTTCGTGGATTAAAATTTGCTAGTTTGACTCTGTAGAATCATAATTATTATGCTCAAATTTAAATTCTAAGCTAACAATCAAGTTCTAGTGCAGCTAAAGCTCAAACACCTTTTTAAGTTATCTCATCAAACTCATAAAGTAAATCTTTTTTCTAATTTTGTCTTGTAAAGCAATCTCAATCGATTTGTCTGCATCTCAATCTATGAGCACATACACTATATTTTTTTCTATAATACAAAAAAAATTGTGAATATTGTATTTTATAAGTTAAAACCAAACATCCAACTTCGAATAGTGTAATTCTATCCAAAAAAGAAAAAAATATAGTATAAATTAAATAATGGGTCGATAAATGAATAACATATTTGCTTTGTAGACGTAAAATACACTAAAGTAAATTGTGAAATGATAAGGACCCGAATTGATTATTTTGATCAATTATATGTTGGTATTTGATAAATTCGTATTGGGAAATTAATATTTCAGAATTGCAAGTGTGGTGTAACATGATCAGAGGTTGGGAGACTAAGACGAAGTCGAGCTACAGTTGGTTCACAAACAAATACACAACGTTCCAAACCCTGCGAAAGATCAACTCAATCCCAGTACCAAAGTGGGGTGCCCCAATTGATTTCATATCAAAAGGGGGCCGGCCCCCCTTATAAGTGTTGGAAGAAAGATGTATTTACACACAAGTATAATTATACGATGATATTTTGAAAATTATTATTTTACTATATTATGTTATTGTATTCAGTTCTCGTATCGAATAACTATCATATAAGAAATTTAAAGAAATGAAAATTTTATTATACTATTATCGTATTGTGTTCGCATTTATGAGATATATATTATAACAGTTAAAGTAATTGAATTAATTTCGATCGAGGACAACGTTTTTTCCAAATAATTTGATTTTGGTTGAGGTTATTGCCTAATTGATGTATACGAATTGATCACGTAATATATTGGTTTAATTAATTTTACTATTAAAGAAAGATAACGTTGCTTTATTAATTGTCTTAACTTTAATTTGTTTAATATATTTAGGTTAAAAGGAGACGTAAATATCATTCTTTTCCTAAATGAATATACATTTCATTATTAGTTCGCGTTGCCATTTAAAATTAAATAAAAAATAATAACAATTTCAAATCATCCAAATATGGGAAAAGTTACTATAAATGAACATAAATACCTCAAGAATACAGATACCATAAATATATAATTTTTTTCAAACTTAATTAAACAAGTATTCGAAAATGACCATCAAATACGACATGATATAAAAGATTTAAATATCAAATAGGGAAGAGGGAGGGGTTATCAAAAGAGAGTCTCTATACATATATAATTTGAAAATTTTCAAAAATGATGAATTGATTAATAATGTATATATAGATATGGTGGTGTTAGAGGTGACAAGGGGGGTGGCCTGTGGTATTTGTAGGAATGGGAAACGACAATGATTATACCAACACTTTGATCCCTCAAGTGGCCATTATCTTTCTTTTTCTTGTCACTTTTCTACGTCTTCCGTCTAGTTGAAGTGACAATTTTCCCCGTTCCGTTTTTCACAATCTTTTTTTTTTAGAAAAAAAGAATTCTTTCAAAATAAATTATTTTGTCTTTTAAAGGTGAATAGTGAATACTAATTTTCCCTTGTTCTTTTTCACTTGTTCTCTGACAGTACCAGCATCTTCTGAAATTAATATTTACTTTTACTCTATTTGGTGGAAATTTTAATTAATTGGCTCTTCAATTGTTAGTATTTTTTGTATAGGGGGTTGTGGTTTCATAATATAAATTTTCCTTTGTGTTAAAGATGATTAATTAGTGCCAAATTACATTCTCTTTGTATTCTATTTTTGAATCACACACGCACAAAAAAAATAATGCAATTTAGTAATTGAGTGACAGGTATATTTTTTTTAACCGGTCAACGCGATCGTGGAATTACTGACAATGGTCTCCCTCATTTATTAATCAATCAAACCATCCGATAAAAAATACAATTGTACATATTCTACGGATCCAAAATGCTAGAGATTGAGACACATATGTCCACAAAAATATTAAAACAAGATAAAATCTTAATACGTTGACACTGTTGTTACACTTACCCATGTTATTAATCGACTTAATCGGATCATCTAAATTAGTTTAATAAAATATATTGTGTTCAAAATTTTTGGTTATTATGAATAAAAATAATTGTACAATTTAATCGTCCGACCTTACCAAAAATTCACTTTATTCATTAAAAAATATGTCTCTTGTGGTGATATTTCTTTCCTCTTCTCAGACAACTTTTTCGTTTTTTAAGAGGGAGGGATCAAGAGAAATATATAATAACACGAAATAATGACTTTATATATATGTTTAGAAAAAAATAAAGGTACTTGTCTTGTTGTGCTATTTAGATTTGGTTCGTAATCTATACGACCTAGCTAGGCTTTGGGTCGTAGCTTTGTTTGATTTTTTTTTATTAATACTTTTCCAGTTCGTACTTTGTACTTTCTTTTCGATACAAAAATGTTTCTGGTTTTCAGTTTGAAGAATATTTCCGAAGAGGTATTTAAACTAATGCGCACGTATGAGTAATATGAGAACCAAGAATTAAGTGTAGAAAACCCTCGACAACATTACAAACACTATGAAAACCCTAACTAGATTAATTTTTCAAATGTGACAAAACTTGCACGTTGGAGTCGGACACTATAGCTAGATAGTCATCTTTGACTGTAATTAATTCAGAATATATATATATATATATATATATATATAATTAATTCAGAATCTTTGACTCTATCCCTTTAATTAATTAATTGAGTCATAGTGAGGCATTAGTGGTTGAGTAATGATTTTTGTGACTTAATATTGGTGAAGCAATTTGGGTGGTAGGAAACTATTTCAGCTTTGGAATCAGGATATTGATCATTTTATTCATTCATGTCCAAACTAAAGGGTTGTTAACCACAAAAGGGAAAAGGGAGTGGACAAAATGGCAAATCAAAGAAGAAAAATTGTCAACATTCTTACACACGTTGTGGAAGAAATGGCTATGGAAACGAGACGCACACGCACATGCACACGCACACGCACACGCACATTAATTAGTTTGATAATATGGTCATGATGCTTACCACAATTAGGCATGAGTGCTTTCTTAATGGTTGTTTTCCAAACATTTCTAATTAAAATTAATTTGCTAGAATTATCTTCCCTATAGATTGTACCCCACGAGACTCTTCTCCTCAAAAACCCATCAAATTTTAATACTTTTTTGTATTGCAATTATTTAAAAAAAAAGTGTAATGCATGTACTCAGTCATACAATTATTTGTCAAACTCGGATTTGCCAATTAAAATCAAATATTGACCTATTGGTCAAGGTCCAGGTATTTATAAGGTTTTGTAAAGTTTGTCAAGCTGGATGTGTTCAATCTAACTCATCTAGTAAGCTAACTGATGAAATGAGAATTCTTAAATATTTATTTAGTTGGACATGATTTGATATTTAATCAATGTAAGACATGTTAACAAAGTTAACATCACAGTAGATTTTTGAATACAAAAGTTTATAAAAATATTGATTAACTACTCAATAATATATCGCTCAATTTTACGAGAAATTAATTATAGGATGTAATATTGAAGCTCGGAGGTCTGGGCGCCGCATTCCTTAATTGGCCAACAGATGACATTTTGAAGCCGGCTAGTAATAGGGATCATAGAATTATGTTTGCCATTGCGCCAACTATTTCTATGTATGGCCATGTGACACTTTTGCATTTTTTACCTCCTTGATATGTGGTTGATTTGTATGAATTTTTGGCTAATTCAATGTTTTATTATATACAAGAAAGGTTTCAATAACAATCTTACGGTCGTGATGGCCGATTATTTTAAAAGAAATAATAATAGTATAAAAGAACTTTTGTTTTTCTACTTTTCTTCCCTCGTGTAACTGCAATTTTAAAATGATCTTAGTAGGTAGGCTCAGAGGTTTCCATCTTGTGCATGAATCCAATACGAACTAGGGTTTTCTTTTATTGATAAATCACTTTTCTTGAATCAACTGATATGTGAAACATCTCATCTAACTTTCATTTTTGATGAGTCAATATAGGCCCCATATACTCTCATCTCATGAAGCCACAATTGTCTCGTCTACATTGGATTTGAACTCTCATATCCCATCATACTTCATTAAGACATTTTACATCATTCACCATCAGTGTAGCTAGCTATACTTCAACTTTGCATTCAAGAATCTCAATGATAAGGCCATGTTCAATTTTTCTCTTGTTTTCCACTAATTAAAAACAATAATAAGAGGTTTTAATTAATTAATTAAAAGCACTTTAAATTTGCATTAATACAATTGAATCTTATCAATCTTGGTATTTAGGTACTCCACGGTAACCTCCAATGTGTTAGAAGTTAGAACATAAGTTTTATTTTGTCAATGCAAAGTGGAGTTCGTAGGACAACTTTAGAGAGCCGCTTAAAGTGAATTATTAAATTATTTTCAATTATATTATATTCTATTTATAGGCCCACACTAAGTGTAAATGAGTCGTCCAAATATACACTAAAGTATAACCTATTTACACCCACGAAGTGACATGTTCTTTAAAATACGAAATTTAATATGATGGCCAATTATAACACAAGATCCAACCCGAATCCAATAGCACGTTCCCAAAACAAGGTTAAAGTAGTAATAATAATAATAATAATAATAATAATAATAATAATAATAATAATAATAATAATAATAATAATAATTGTTCAAGATCTGCTTAATTAAAACGTCACAACACCTAGATTTTATCAGCATTACCACAACTTGTCAAACCGTCCCACATCGGAGTTAGGCTATAAATATGGGGGGTAACAAACATAACCATCAAATACAAATCAAGAAAAATAAAAGATCAGCATAATGAAGAGCGCTGCCCCTCAAGAACCTCGTTCAAGCTCTTCTTGTGCAGCCTGCAAATTTCTAAAGAGAAAATGCACACAAAAGTGTCAATTCGCCCCGTATTTTCGCGCCGACGAGCCCAAGAAGTTCGCGAAGGTCCACAAGGTGTTCGGGGCCAGCAACGTTAGCAAGATCCTGAACGAGGTCCCTGAGGAGCAACGTGAGGACACAGTCAATTCCCTCGTTTACGAGGCTGAGGTCAGGCTCCAGGATCCCGTCTACGGCTGCATCGGGGAGATCGCCTCGTTGCAGCACAAGATGGTGGAGCTGCAGCATGATCTGATGGTGGCACGAGCAAGTTTGGCAGCTTGTTACGTTGAGTTGCAACAACAGCCCTCTTGTTTGTTCATGGATGATGATCAGTATGCTCATTTGGATCCTGTTCTGGATATTCCTGAGCCTAGTGGTGCCATTGTGGGCAGTTTCGACCACAACACTTTGCCATTTGATCAGTTTCCTCCATTTCAGTTTCCTTAATTCCCTTTTCTCTGCCAATCCTTTGTAAAGCTTTCTCTATGTTTATGTGATGCGTTTGGTGTAGAATCGATATTAATGAAGCTTATTTCTTGATCAAGAATGTGGTGTTTAAGGTTTTAAGAAATCGGTTTTACATCAAATGGAGTTGTGGGAAAGATTTGTTACATGGGTTTTGTCTCTAATAGTTGAAAAAGCCTTTTTAGATGGTATAGTTGACTGATGTTTAGTTTAGATCTTTGAGTTTTATTTCACACGCATTTATTTTTTATTTTCATTATTATTATTTTTTAGTGTGATTAAGATTATTTTGTTGAGGGATAGTCGACTGCTGGTGATAGTTCATCGCTCGTTAGCTCCATATATTGTGTATACTTTTATTATCAAGAAGTGACCCGGACAATAGGTCGGAACTGTTCACATGGACGGTCAACTCATTCAATACTTAAGTTCTTGATGAGAATAGATTAATAAGTTAAACAAAAGGTCATGAGTTAGTTATTAATAATCCATCAATAATGCGAAATTTGGGTTCAAATCCAGCAAACATTGTGAATAGGAAGCTATCTAATCACATAATTGCTACATATTGTTTTGTAGGCCATGTTATTTAAATACTTTCTGAAGAACCAGTATATTGATGTGAACACGTATTAATTTATCGGCATATACTTCAAAAAAAAAAAGAACATTGCGTATATCTTTTTCTTTTTTTTTTTTTTTTGACAAATCCTAATATCTTTTTTCTCATTGTACGAAACGGGATGAAAAGCCCTACATATTGCTACAGTGTGGATGACTATAATATTTGGGCTAGCTCAAATAGAGGCCCAAAAAATTGCAAAGCAAGAAAAGGGAAACGCAGCCTTTCACATTATCCAATTTAGTAGCGTAGTTCAATAGCCCAAAATAGTAAACAGGATTTATAAGCACATGTTTGGGCCTTAAGATCCCAGGCTTCATGTGTAGCTATAATGATATATATGGCTACATTTGAGTATTTGACCCAGCAAATGGGCCTTTGTAGTTGGGCCATGTCTCCCTTAAGGCCCATAATCATACGACATGATAAGACAAGGATTCTGATCGAGCCAAAATCTGGAATGTTGAACTCGAGTTGTGAATTGGTTGGATCACTTGAAATTTGTAGTTTGAGAAAAGACTACTCAGCCTAGGGCCTAGCTGATGACTAAAAAGATTAGAAAACATCAACTCGAGGTCAACTCAAGACAATATTGGATTTTAACCAAGGTTAGTACTCCGACACTCAAATCAGCAGACTTGTAATAGGTTAAATGAGAAATGTCGAGAGTGAGTGTAATTAATATTGATTTACCTACTAGAGTGAATGAGAGGGGCGTAGTGTGGCAGTGTCCACCATGAAAGGTGCTCCAGTTTTCAGTTGTCCCACAATTAACAGTGCATTTAATGCGTGATCGACTACTATTTTCGAAAATTGTAAGTGGCCACAAGGCTACTTAGAGAGTAAGATAAGTCGAATAGCATCATTGAGTTGTTCCTTCAAATAAGGGGTCAACAGTTACTGAAGGCGTGATGAAACAACTTATTTGAACTTTCAATTAGATGATGAAAGTTTATCAAGTTGAGCATGATTGCCCTATTTAATGTTAAGATTATATCATGTTAGCAAGTGGAGTCATACCATGTCAGATAAAAAACATAATTTATTTTTTAGTTTACCCGATGATAAACATGGGATGTTAATTTTTTTGTTTATGAAGTGAGAAGTATTGAATATACATCATTTGAGAAGATATAATGTAACATAATAAAATGAAAGATTTAAAAAATGACGCGGATCAACTATCATGGATGATGAAGATTATTTTATAACAAAAACTGATTTTGACAAATTCAACAAGGAACCAACTTCCAAGCATGAATGAAATGTTTGTCCGCAAGTCCGAAGATGCAAGAACTCTCGAGTTTTGAATTACTAGAAGTCTAGTACATGGACAAAATTCATTAATTTTAGGTGGGCTCAAAGACATAAACATCCAAAATCTTTGCCGTTCCGATCGACCGCCAATATAAATTGGCGGTGGCATCTTATGCCGCTTCATCTTAATAACTCAAAAGACAATTGTTGTCCTTCTCTGCTTAGGCCAATTACTGAGATATTTTATTGCAGTACATTACTTTTAATTAGTTTCGATAAAGGGAGAATTTGAGAGGTAAAACTGGTCTGCACTCAACTTGTGATATAAATGTTAATACGATGTTCCATGTGAATTAAATTGGTGGAGTTATATGTAATAAAACAGCTTCTGACATACGATGAAATTATGAATTCTTTCTACGATTTAAGAAATTATAAATTTCCCCCAATTTGTTATTTTCCCCTTAAATTTAACAAAATATGTAATTTTACTATTTTATTTCTCATATGTTGAAACTTGTGGAGATGTATGTAATAAAAATATGAAAATAAGGGGGTTAATGCAAGTACTAAGATATTTGGGAGTTTGATGCAAGTAATTGAATTTTGTAACTATCTAACATATATATATATATTTTTTAAATAATGCTACTTAACGATAGCTTGATGTTTTACGATGAACTAATTTCATACCGAGAGTTTACGAATGTTAATTTTTATTTTTATTTTTATATTGGGCATAGATGCATTAGAATCACCGACCTTTGAAATATTTGTTTAAATAACTCTGGTGGATATCTATGTGAATTTACTAATCCATTGATTGATGCGGGTGTGTTTGTATAGTTTTTGTGACACCCCGCTCGCTCACACGTACAGGTACACGACACGTGTGGGATTATTTTGTAATTTATTGGATTACTTGTGTAATTTAATACCCTTATATAATTTATATTCTTTTATTCCCTCCTTATATGAACAACTTGAAATATGTGAAAATTTGAATTTTTTGTTAATCGCGTAATACGTATTTTGTGATTTTGATTTCTCGAGCATGCCTAATGTGACTTGTATGACTCTTGGGCTTATTTGGAAGTTTTAAACTTACTTTGGGACTTTTTGTAATTAGTTTGGACTCAAATGATCACTTTTGTATGTTTTGGGGCCATTCGGTAATTATGGCCTTTTGAGTCCCTAAGTCGTTTCTTGAGCTAGGGAACTCGGATTCGAGTTCGGACACCTTCTCGAGTTCGATTCGATGAATTAGATTCAATGAGACTAACCCCATATTTTTCTGACCTCGTTTCGACCTAAATATCGATCCGCGTACACAATACGTACCTAAATACCTAAGCGGGACCTATGGCCATGCTTTTGGAGACTTTTTCTCCCCTTTTCTTACCAATTTGCAGCATTCTCTCTCCCTCCTTCACTCCCACACGCAGCAACACAAGGAAAAAGAGAAAAGAAGAGCTCCAAGCTTCCAACCCCATTTTTGCTCAACCTAAGCTTAAGACATCCCTTCTTCTTCCACTTTCTCTTCAAGGTAAGCATGTTTTTGGATTCCTCTTGTCTTGTTGACCTTCTTTATGTGTATATTTGTGGGATTACATGTTGGGAAGTATGTGTATTGGGGGTAAATAGTAAGGGTTTGAAGGCATATGTGGATTCTTGCATCTTTTTAGTTCTTGTTGCCTTTTATTGTATTTATGGGTGTGTTTGATGCTTTTGCCTTGAGTATTTTTTACTTTTATGCTTGGTGATTGAGTGGGAAGCTTGATAACATTTATGACTATGGTGGGTTTGGGGGATTTTGCTTGAGAACTTGATTTATGGCTCCCAATGAGTGATATATGTGCATAAGAGATGATATAATGCATGAATGTTGGATTCTTGCTTGGAAATTGGTATGATCACTTGGACCCCTTCAACCCAATTGTTGTATATAAGTGCTTTAATGTGTGGGAGATTGGTTTTGGTCACTTTGGAGTCAAGAAAGTTGGATTTAGAACTCAATTATGCGTGCTTGTATAAGATGTGCGTCGGTTTGGCCTCTAAGTGCGTATGTGAGCGTTTCGTTGGAAATTTGTGTATGAACTCATGTTCTCTTGATGCTATTTAATGTTTAATATGATTATGCATGAGTTATCAAGTATATGATTGAGTTTGGATTAGATTTGGAGTGTTTGAACTTGCCTTGGTGTTGTTTTTGGCCGGAATTGCATGAAAATAAGTTTTAGGGCGCTGGACCAAATCAACGGTCATTGGTAATTTGTGCGGAGATCCCAATGGCCGTTGGAAATGGTTTGCACAGTAGGGTGCTATTGGAACATTTCAACGACCGTGGGAAACCAGGCTTTGAGTTTCAACGGCCGTTAGTTTGGGTCAGGCTCTCCGGTAGTTTTCTTTCATAGTTTCTTTGCTTTCCGTGGCTTGTATGCATCTCTCCCACCCCTAATAGGACTCCCAAGCACTTATAATATGATTATATGTGTGTCACCTTGAATGTATTAGAATTTGGTATGACTTTGGATCCGATTATTCGAGATATGGTTCTATGTGTCTCATATGGTACATTTATGCACTTCATATGAATTCATTGCATACATGAGCATTGCCGAGCGTCTAAGTGGTTTACTTTGAGTCTAATTTTATGTTTAAGTTTTCAGTTGGCTCGGGTGCACCAAGGGTCGTGTTTCGTGGCCCGTTTTGATTCCGGGGTGAATCACGAGTTTGGTTCTTGACGTCGTTGGTGTAAGGTGAGGTTAGGTTATAGTTAAACCCTACTTTTTGTGCCTGTATGCGTTGTATGCGAACTGTAGCCAACCTTGTGTGTATGATATGATTTTGATTTGTTATGAGTTGTTTGGTATCGCTCAACTACGCTTCAAACTGTGTGCCTCTTATGAGCCTGGAGATGCATGCTTTGGGATTTGATACGAATTTGATAAGGAGAGGTATGTAAAGCGTAGTTGTAGCAAGTTAAGATACGTATTTGTATGATTCGTATGTTTATGATTAGTAGCAGGTTAGGTATGCTTCCATTTGAATCCTATGGTATGATATGTTTTGGGGCCTAGGAGGTGTGGGTAAGGGGGACCCGGGACGACCATCGGGGTTGCCGGCTATGACCACTCCTGTCTACACTTCCATATGTTTATGTAAAAGAATAATCTGGAGCCCACCAGGAGGTTTGGTTGGGCAATGGGAACCTGAGGGTTTGAGTGTGCGCGCTCCCCTCGTCTATATGGATGGTTAGGGTCACGCAACCCTTCCATAACCGGAGAAGGAGGTTTGTTTATGAATCTATATGTCTATATGAATTCGTATGATTTGTATGTTTCCATTTGAGGAGCCCAGGATGGGATTTGTTACTCGTACCCACCGAGTTATGTATGTATGTATGTATGTTTCATGAAAGGTTATGAAATGGGGATAGGTTTCTGAAATAAGATAAAATATGAATCTTTTGAATACGTATGATTTAATATGATCTGAATCCATATGAATCAATATGAATTGTTACATTTTGGTAAGATTCAATATGTTTCCTTCGAATTAAGAGATGTGTATCCGGTAAGCTTTGTTTAGACTCAAATCCCTATATATATGTATCACGGAGAAATAATTGGTATGCAAAAATTATCCCCAGGTTCATGAACCATGCATGTGTTTGTAATGTGCTTTGTTCTATATATATGTAGCTTGTGTGGGTAGCTCCTCACTCAGTCGAGTTGTATGACTAACCTTCTCACTCCCCAATCTTTTAGTGTACAGGTTTCTGCCTGGCGTTTGGAGCTAGGCGAAGTCTTGTCAAGTCTTGGAGTCTGTGGGTTTGAGTTAGAGCGTCTTTGCATTTGCATATGTATTATTCTGAATTTGAATCATTATGTAAGATATGTATTTGCACACTTATGTATTTTTGTTATGAATTGCCCTTGTTGGGTTTTAATTATGTATAAAAGAGGCTTGAGGAGCCCAAGTTTGCTTGTGGATTGCGTGTTTAACCTCGGCAGGCCCGTGGCCAATTCTTGCGCATGAATTTAAGTCTTCCACTGTTTGCTTTTCTCTAGTTGGGGTTTTATTTGTCAGGGTCTACGTTTCGCCTAGCTTAGGAAGTTTTTGATTTGTCACCTGTTCTCTATAGTTTGGTGCGTGTGAGGATTCTCTGTTTCGTCACTCGTGCCAGACCGTAGTGCGGGGAATGTGGTGCCTCACGTGCGGGGTGCTACAGTTTTCTATTTCGGATGAAAGAATTATTATTTTAAACGAATAACTTTAAATAAACTTATGCAAATTATACATAAAACTAAAATATAAACATAAGGCAAATTTGTAATTTTTTATCATACTTTAATAGAATAAATATGCATAAAATATCAATTTCCATTTATACTTATAGATAAAGTTTAAATATCATATTATACTATATTATAAATTTTAAATTAAAAAATACAAATTTAATAACATTACAAATATATCACCATACTTTTAGTATCATTACAATATATCCCACTAAAGGTAAAATCAGAATTTTTAAAAATAATTTTGCGAATATCATCAAAATTTAACACCTTAATTAACAAATGAAGCAATTTGTGAGAAAGAGTATGTAAATCTTAGGGGGTGTTCGTAATTTCTCAAATTTTATGGTAGAATTTTTATTTTCATCATATCTCGGGGGATTGTTCGTAACTATTCCAAATTAAATATTAAATTATGTTTTATTTAATAATGTTTGATAACCTTTCATCTCATCAAGTTTTTTAAATGAAATAGACCGAACACTACATAAACTTTGATATTTTTAAGATCATTCCAAATACTTTCAAGTTTTTGTTAGCATTATTCTTTGATATTAACATAGAATTTTAGGACTTGGAAACCTAACTTTTTTTTTTTTTTTTTGAGAATGGAAACCTAACTTTTAAGGGAACGATATTTTTATTTGTCCCGGAAATGGGGCCATGTGAGTTATTAATTTAATGCAAACACCATACCATACTTAAAAAAGTAAAAGATCCTACAATCCCCATTCCAAAAGTGATATGAGGCAATTGAATATAATGTCTCAAGTTTGAATTCTTGCAGCGGTAATATGAGAGTTCTATTTTGTATACATCAATCACAAGACCGATTTTCTAAAGAACAGACTAAAATTTACGGTGATTTATCTCTCTTATAATCGTATTGACTCAGAGTGTGAGGTTAATATTTGTTCCTTACAACTTCGACTTATGTTATTCTGACATGTGTCTTGTTTGTTGTACTTTTTAATTCAATTTTTTTTTTTTGGGTTACACAGAAGCCCCAAGGGCGAACCAAAGACAAAAAAACAAACCTAGCTAACTGAATCCATCCGACGGTGAGTCCCAAACCAAACAATCAGCATTAATCTTATGCCTCATGCGCTCAAACCAAGCAATCAACATTAAGTCT
>JBBMKE010000007.1:7778153-7793939 GCA_037834125.1 Lippia alba
AAAATATATTATGGATATTGTTGGAAATAATTATTTTCATTAGTAATATTTATTTTCATAATAAAATAATATACAAATTTTAAAATTTTCTTTATTTATCTCTTTAACCCTAATTAATAATAGCATTAAATATCACCCTAATTATGGGGTGAATATTTATCAATTCAATCTTTCTTAAATTAAACCTCAGTAATTATGTTTAAAATATAAATTCAACCAATCACATATTTTGTATTTAATTAAAAATCTCAAATAACCCACAAAATGACACATCATCAAAATGTGCAATAAAAAGTCAAACATCGTTTTTAAATATATAATAGTATAGATCCTGCGTGGATATTACTTTGTTAACGACAAAAATAAAACTAAACAAAAAGATTTTATTTTATTTTTCCTAGAATAAAAAGATTTTATTGCATACATACATGTATCATATATTTCCTGTAATTATTTTGTTATATTTTTCAAGATATCAAATTTTTCTTAAAACATAAAAGAAAGATTTTATTTTGTCTCGGCAAGTCCGCGCTTCAGCCAACACTTATTTCTTTCATAAATATTATTTCCAATCTACCCATTTATTCCGCATAAATTAGGCGCCCAAATTTAATTCTCACGTCCATTATCAAGTTCCCCATCAACACGCGCCCAACGCGCCACCATGTGCGAGTGAACATTCGCCCCTTATTACAATTATGAGACGCAACTTTGTGGCGCAATCCAGCTATTTATACAAGTGAACTGAACTGTCTTCAGACTTCAGAACATTTCTTTTCCCTCCTCAGATCCAATCCCCTCCCATAAACCCTCCACCACCGTCACCGCCACCGCATAAACAAATAACTATGTCGTTCCCGCAAGATTCTTCACCGCAGCCATTCCGGTGGCACTACGCCGAGTTCGACGACAGCAACTTCCAAATCCGCGGCCGCACTCTCTTCTTCGTCGTCGTCCTCTTCTCCGCCATACTCCTCGTGGCGCTCCTCTTCCTCTACGCGCGGTGGGTCTGCCGCTTCGGCGGCCTCCCCCCGCCGCCCGCCTCCACTTCCTCCGCCCAATTGGCCCACGCGCCGCCGCCGGGTCCTCCGCAGCCGAGGGGTTTGGACCCGGCTACTATAAACAGCTTTCCGATCATGCTGCACAAGAGTTCAGCCTCACGCGCCGCCGATGGATTGAGCGAAGGCGAGTGCTGTATATGCCTCGGAATATTCGACGACGGCGATAAAGTGAAGGTGCTCCCGCAATGCAGCCACCGTTTCCACTGCGAGTGTGTGGATAAGTGGCTCACGACTCAGTCGAGTTGCCCGCTGTGTCGCGCCTCGCTCCGAGTCGACTCGCCTGTCTGACTCGGATTTTTGTATTTTTTTTTCTTTTTATTTGTGTTTACACTCTTCTTTTGACTCAATTCCCTGACAATGGGAATATACTCTTAACTGTACATGTTTGGGCTACTAATTTGCTGAATTTCTCACTAAAAGAAAGGTGAAGTGACTGGGGAAAATTGTAAATTCTTTTGGATACAATTGATTAATTTTATTGAAATGAAGTTAATTTCTGGAGTGATTGGTGGTATCTGTCTCTGTTCATGGAAGCATTAAAATCCTAATCATGATTAGAAATATATTTTGACGTTAATTCATTATTCGTATTGGGAACGCGTGTTGATTTCTAATTGACAAAATCAAGAATTAGCTTTAAACTGATGCTTTAAGCATAGGGGTATGCGAACAATCCCTTAATTGATGTTCCACTACATACTAAATTGAAAGATTAGGATCCTCCTATATCCCAAGTTTAATGGTCTCATTTGGAACTTCAAAGATTACTCTCCTCATAAATATTATGGTCTCTACGTGCGAGCGCATTAGCATAAACTTGTGAATAATCTGTTCTTTACAAGAAAGATTCAGAAGATCTTTACAATTCAAAATGTACTAATCATTTTGAAGTTCTTAGATCTTTATCTGTGTTCAATATGAATACTCCCTCTATTCTATATAAATAATTTCACTTTCTATTTTGATTTGTGTCGAAAATTATGATGCATTTAGGCATTTTTCGATTCAAATTAAGTTAGAAACTTTGTCTTGAAAAGTTTGATAAGTCAGATTATATTCAAGTTGTGTTGGAACAGACAAAAAGTACCATTTTTAGGGATTTAATTTGTTCATGAATGTTAAAGAAGTTCTCCATCTCCACCAACATATCCATGGACCAATCAAGGAACTATTGAGCATATTTTTGCTCAAATCAATCTCACTGTATAACTTATATATGCTGAGATAGGATTGCTCTCCACATTCCACTACACCGCCAATAATATAAAAAAGCTAATGCAATTAAAATTCAAACTATAATAACCGATAAAAATTGTGATTTATTAGTAGCAAGACTTGAAGTTATAGGCGGACTTAGAACTTTTGAATATGTGGAGTACTCTCAAGTAATACAGGAAGCAAATAGCCAACAGGGGTTGGTCCAAGCGGTAAATAGCCAAATTCTAATTTCCTGAATTAGTAGTACAACTCTCAAGTACTCTCAATCTCCAAAAAAAAAATTGTGTATTGCGTATATATATAAGAAAAAAAAAAAGAAGACAACTCTCGAGTACTCTCAATCTCCAATATTAGTATTGCGTATATATATAAGAAATAATTGTGGAATCAGAAGAGTATTCTTAAGTTATATTATACACGACGCTGCTACTTAAATTTGCTCTTAATTTAATTTGAAAAACTTAGATTAATCGCAATGTTTTATTCTTACCCATAATATTTTGCTTTTGAGTTGGAATCTTTTTGTCTCCTAAAGCTTTTCACCTACTTAATTATTGAAGTAATAACTTAGGCATGTGCTTGTAGTAACTTTCTTTCATTGATTGATTCTTTTGATATTATCTTTCATTGTGCCTAACATAGTAGACCATTGAATGCATTAATCATGCTTCGGGCCATAGGTTCTTTTTCACCGTGTTGTTTTTCATTTTTTTTCATAATTACTTAACACGGAAATGGTATTAATTAGTGGTAAATACGCTAACTTAAGTTTCAAAAATTAGATCTACTTGATGGATGCTTCTCGAAAGTTGTAATAATAGTATACACATCTCAGGTGCTTATCTACTTGATTAATAAGACAAGATTTAGAATTTGTAGTAAGTTAGATGTCTAATAATTGGCGCCATATGATATGATATATTTAGTATGAAGGTACTTTCTTTTACTATTGTCTCAATGATTTCATTTATTTGTATACTTTCTTGCTCGTAAAGTGCCTTTCGAAATCTTAATTCGAATTTAATTCACTCGAATCGACACAATTCGAGACAATAAGTATTTTACGATTACTTACTATGTGATTAATAAAAAATTTATGAAAAATAATCCATTAAATAGCATTTATAGTACACATGTTATTTTATAAATAATTATGATTTAGTCTAAGGGAGTTGAACTTGAGAAAGAATTTCTCCTCCTTCCCCCAAAATTCTCAAAATAAATTTACACATTCATTTAATTTAAATTCTATGTCATAAATATATATAATCTCACTCAAAGTAATAATTAATTAGTTTCTAATTATGGCCAAAACAATGTCCTTTAGGTGCTTGATTTAAAAAAAAATTAAAAAATTTAAAAGCTTGTCTCAAAAATCCAATCGATCGGCTGGATTAAAATCCTCCATTCATTGTCTTATTGTTTGAGATACTTAGAATTCAATAAATTAAAAAAAAAAAAAATCACCATTGATGCTAGGGAAAATAATATTTTTAGGCCCAATGGGTGGCCCAACTCATTTTGTCAAGCAGGTGGAGTTATGGATAGTGATGTGGTGTGATCTGAGATTTCACACACAACCACTTAGAATTTGTAAGAAAGATCAGTCAAAAAAAGAATTTGTAAGAATGAAAAAACAATGAGAATTGATCTCCGGTGGAGGTGGATATGACAGTTGAGAAATGGTGGATTCTACCTGCTAGACAAACATAAACACAACGTTAGAAGGCCAAACTGAGGAAATATGGGGGGATGTCCAGTTTTAGCTCTTCGACGCTGAAGTTAGTAAAACAGTTACGGAGTCTCAAGTAAGCAAGAGAAAAATTGTAGTAAGATGCTTGTAATGTAAAACTTACTAAGAGAGATGGTCATTTTGCTGATTTGTAGTTAAGGGTGAGAACCCTTTAGTAATTTTGGTAATGAAGGTCCATTTGGGATGTCGCCCTAGACAAGTGGCCCAATGAGGATTGTCTGAGAAAAAGCATCTGTAGGCCTGCCAAAATATGGTTGTAAAGCCACTGTAATAGGTGTAAGGCCATGTATGAAGTTTCATAAAGCATTACTGGGCGGTTACCGCGGGTTACCGCGCTCAGTGTGTCGGGAAGGTAGTATACCTAACAAGACCAAGGGAGCTCTCGAGGAATCTTATGCCCTGAGGGGACTTTATAGTCTATCTTGAGTGCCCCTCGGACCTATCAGGCTCAAGGGCTGTTTGGAGGTCGGTCATATGTCCGTATTGTGGTCTTTTTGGCAGTCCTATGAGGAGTCACGTGCCATGACATGTTCTGTAGCGCCCCACACAAAGGGACCACATCCTCCGCACCATGATCCGAACCCGGTTACGAAATAAGTCCGCATCCAGATCCAAACCCTAACGAACGGTGACACTCACACTCTAAGCCAGACGGAGCTAACAAAAACTAAAAGACTCAGAGTGTGCGGAAGCAGTAAAATAAAACCAATGCATCACATATAACTAAGATATATAATATTCACATCATGTACACAATGGCCGACAAGGCCTATCAAAATGAATATACATAATCCCAAGTATTCAAAATAATACATATCATGAGCAGGAATGTATGTAATGCCACTAGACCTAGATACAAAAGTGTAAAAGTGTAGACACACTTCTCCGCCTAGCTCACGACCAAGAGACACCTGCAACTGAAAGGTAAAAGCGATGAGTCATTCAACTGACTGAGTGAGGCGGCTAACGCACACCCCAAAACTAAATAGCTATAACAAAGCACGTATCAAAGGGATGAACTCATGAACCGGGATTGGATTTTCAAACCAAAATACATATATATAATTTTCACAAGTCCCAAATTCGATTCATAAATTTCACATCACGCACGCACGCATGGTCGGCGAGTACGAGCTTCCAACCTGCTTCAAGTACACAACACTAAAACCAATACCAAATCACAACAGATCCATCCATCTCACCATTTTGATGGAAGAGCTACGCGCAGCTCAAACCATCCACAACACAACGTCATGAGGGGTAGCGAACCCACAACGGCCCTCTCCATAAACACATTGGAGGCATCAAGATATACACCTTCCCAAATTCCTAGGGGTCGCGAATAATATCTTGGGTGGAGAATATGCACAGGTTAAACCTCGACGGCCCTATACCGTTCTGAGGGGTCCTTACCCACATCTCCTTGAGCTCACAATCACAACCACTTCACAACACATGCCAATATCTCATGGATCATCTCGCTACACATCACAACACAACTCACACATTTTCCGAAATAGCTTACATAGGCCTATATTACATTTCCAAAACAAGGGCCGACCACAAGATCATAATCATATCATATCACAACACTTATTTACATACTTACATATTCAAAATAAAGTCACATGCGAGGCAAGAAAATGTCACATAAGGCTATAGGTCGTACTATGGAAACCTAAACCTCACCTTATATGTAGATAGCAAAAGTGTGGTCAAGTGAGTGAACACCTAAGTCTCGGGCTCGTCCACAGGAACCTCCTCCTCTGAAAAGAAACACAAAGACCCCAAGACTTAACTCTAAATGATCAAAAAGACGTACGACAAAGAAGAGATATGCATGAGATGCAACGAGTGCGCAAGAAAAGCATGATCGTACCACTTAGAGTATATTGAACCAAAACTCAATCAAACATATACAAAGTCGAGCCAAATTCTAATACATTCAAGTACACACAACATATAATATGTTAAACAAGTTTAGAAGTCAAATTAGGGATGGGAAAGGTGCACGGAAGCCACGAGAAACGAAGAAATGACGAAAGAAAATGGTCGGTGCCACTGAGCCATTCAACGGCCGTTGGGAATCACACCTTCAATTCCCACGGCCATTGAACTGATGCAGTAGAGCACTCCTGTTCAGTCCAAAACCAACGGCCGTGGGTTTCATAGGGCAAAGTTCCAACGGTCGTTGGAACCACTCTGCGGCCAAAAATTAGTTTTTCAAGCACACTTAGGCCAAAACAAGTTCAAGGCAAGATCAAGCACTTAAACTCAAATCAAACTCATACATTAACACCTAAGCTCATGCGTTAATATATAAGAAAGCACATAGCATCAAGGGATCAAGAAATCAAGCTCAAATCATCAAGTTTCAAGCACATGCGCACTTAAGAGCATAATCGACACATTCGACAAACAAAGGCGCACAACTGAATTCAAAACTCTAGTTATCAATACCAAGATGCACAAAACTACATCCTAATACAATATACTACACATATGCAAGAAATGGGATTAAGGGGATCAAGGGTTCAAGGTGGATTTCCATGCCAAAACCATCACTCATGCTTCCGTTCATCTTATATGCACATATAAGCATCAAAACAACCAAGGAACCATGCTAATAAGCTTCCCCCTCACAAACCCATAAATGCATTAATGGTAAAATACTCCCCAATCAACGACCAAGCCAAGAAGTCATAAATAACTCAAGCAAATGCATCAATAACCACCAAATATGCAATAAATGCCATCAAATCTCATGGAAATGCAACAAGCCACAGAACCTGTCAAACTCTTACAATTCAACCCTTATACAATCCCCATATATCAACCATTCAATCCATGATATAAAAACATGTAGGAATTCATAAGAACAAGAGAAATTTAAATATGAAATCACCTTAAAGAGATATGCAAGAATGAAGGAGGGTCTTGAGCTTGGTTGGGCAACAATGGAGTTTGGACCTTGGGGAAAAACTCTTCCTTTCCTTCTCTTCTATGGCTGATCGGTTGGGGCGGGAAATGTGGGAGAGATAGATGTTAATTTTGTATAAAAGTGAGGAGAAAGTCAAGGGAGGTATGGGCTAGGGGGTCCCACATAGGTATTAGGTGTGTATTAGTGTACGTGGGTCGTAAATCGGGTAAACGGGGGTCAAAACGAAGTCGGAAAATTATGGGGTTATGCTCATTGAGTCCTAATCATCGAAAACAACTAAGGTGTCGGAACTCGAATCCAAGTTCTCGAGCTCAAGATACGTCCTAGGGACTCAAAAGGTCATATTTGCAAAATGACCCCAAAACATTTAAATAAGTAACAATTAAGTCCAAAACTAATGCATGAAGGCCCCAGAATAAATTAAAGCTTGCAAATAAGTCCACATATCACACAAAAATGCAAATAATAAATAAATCACACATTTACCTGTCAATCCGGAAACACGGGGTGTTACATGTTCTCATTAGAATTGAGCCTTAATAGGTAGCCATTGGAAGCTTATAGCCTTGAAAGGGGCCCCGCAAGCCACACACCATATTCAAAACCCTAAAGGCTAAAATAAAATTATCCTATTCCTTAGTAACACGCCACATTCAAAACCCTAAGGCCCTGTTTACTTTGGCAAAAATGTCTATGGGAGTAATGATATCATAAGTTAGTGTAGTTAATCTAAATGTCATTAACCCTTGTTTACTTTTACTTTTTTCCTTGATATATTGGGACAATATGAGTTTATTTGTTTACTTTTTAAATAATATTATTGGACGTTTAAGTCTAAATTACTAAGTTGCCCCAAAAAAACTTTTTCTGATCCTATGATCCACATACCCAGAAATATCATCTTTTTTAAAACGAAAATCAGTGTATTCTTTCCAATTGAGCCTTGCCACTTCTCCCCATCTACGTTCTTCTCCTCTTCCCTATGTACGAACCTTCCGCAGTACATAACTTTATTAATAATATATGGCTTCAAATTCTGCCATGATATTATCCTCTTTCTCAATTTCAGCACTCAACAATCCCTAACGATTTTGTCCGAATGACTCAATCCACTTCGCAAAATATACAGCGCTTTGATAAAGATGAAGTTTATGGAGATACTCAATTATGGCCACAAGTTACGATTCCATGGAGTCTTCCTCCGTCACTTTCACGTGAGGATTTTTCAATATCTTTGTTTCAAGAAATTCTTCGAGAAGTT
This sequence comes from Lippia alba, assembly GCA_037834125.1. Classification (NCBI taxonomy): domain Eukaryota; kingdom Viridiplantae; phylum Streptophyta; class Magnoliopsida; order Lamiales; family Verbenaceae; genus Lippia; species Lippia alba. Next base: position 7,786,388 of record JBBMKE010000007.1, read on the forward strand.
GTCTTGTGAAAAAAAAATCTATTTTCTACTTGCTTTTCAACATGAGGGATTACTGGTGTTGTCATGGAGATGTGAGATAGGGAAGATTGAAGTGGAGGAGACTTAGTTTATATCCTGTAATTGGGAGAGAGAGGTTTTCAAGAGAGTCAATGGCATTGGAGTGTAATTTTTTTATTCACTTTTAGAGATAATGGTAATTTGCATATCCATAACAAAAGTCATGCGAAATAGAACACGCCAAATTTTCATGTCTCCCAACCTAGTCAAAAAACACGTTTTTTTCCCACAAGCTTGTACGACTGACACAAACTCCAACCCAACAAAAGTAAACGATGGAAATTAATGAAAAAACAAGTTGAACTCCTTGTTACAAAAAAAGTAAATGCAGCATAATGGAAAAACTATCTTATTCCCTTAGGCAATCCTCCCACCGCGACCCACGATGGCGGACCCTCCGCCTTGCAGACGTACTAGGCGCCTGAACGCGTATTTTTTCTCTCTTATCGTGCATATATATCAAAATATCTTCAACAACCTAGATGTTTTTACCCAAGCACGTAGTCTTCTGATCCACCGCATTTGGCATGAGGCGCTGTGGCAACTGGTGAGGGTACCTGATGAAACAAATGTCATTCAAAAGAGGATATCAAGAGAAAAGCATCATGCAGAATTTTTCTATTTACGCGTACTTGACGATGAAACTCTGTTTGATATGCAAGTTAAGGTCGGACGTGCTAAATAGGAAAAGAGTGAGCCACGTGGTTGTTTTCACACTAGTTTCTAATATCTACACAAACTCGGTACTCCCACGTGTGAAGCCTCGAGTCTTCGTTAAATCTCATGCGGATTTTAAAGGCCTGGTAAGGTATCAAACTTAGAAAGAAGTAATGAATTGTGCAAAGAATTATAACTAGATTAATGATTTTAATAATGCCCAAGTGCAAGTTACGATAATAACACACATGGGGTCGAATCCCTAGAGAGATGTGTATTAATCAATTACTTTACATATTCGCTAATCGATAGACCACACACTAAACTCAACAAGTGAAGTAAACTAATTGAAAAAAATAAAAAGAAACAAACAATCAAGTATTCAACAAGTAGAAGGAGATTAATCCTGATAAAACGGAATTAGGGGATAATCCTTTCATGGGAACTTTCATGTACGATTCATTTTCAACAAATTTGAGTATTCTTACAATTCTAATCGCTCAAGTGTATGCTAACTCCCTCGAAGTCAAGCACGTGTACTTAGCGGCTTGACATTGTTAATTAATCGTTCAATTGCTCAATTTTAAGCTAAATCTCTTTAAACATGATCTTTAAGTGTTTAGAAAAATTTAACCAATTCACAATCAATTTCTCAATTTAAAAATGAATTAATGATCAAGTATGAGTAGTCACACTCATACAAGCTTCTAGAAACCTTTTTCCTAACATAAGAACAACTTTCACTCATTGAGACATTTCATTAAATACTTGACACCCACTATGTATCACCCCCAACTCTAAATAATTAGTCCCTCATACTCACGCAAACGAACAAACAAACAAATTATCTAAAGAATTCATGAGAAATGCACTCATTCATTAAATTGAAATCAATTCTCAAATAACAAGTCTAGCAAAAGTTAAATCCAAAGATACATTGTTCTCATCAAATCTAAGGATTGTAATTAACACTAATGAAAAAGAAATTAAACAAATAAGCAAGCTAAAAGTAATTGATACTATAGTCTTCAAAATTGACTTTCAAAGTTCATCTTCACACCATAGCCTCCTATGAACTGCCAAAGCATCTCCAAAATCTAATTTTCCATCTATGGTTATGAATGAGGAACCAAGGCCAAATTTCGGATATAGGCTAAAAATGTAAAAAAGGTATTGACATTTTCACCCTTGCACGGTCGTGCAGGTTTTGTGAAGAAACATCTAACGGTCGTGCAACCTATTTTTTCCATGAATCAAGCATTCAACGCGCTTCCGTGCGAGTATCCAAGTGTTTAGTCGCATTGTCGTGCACGGCCTCGCTGGTCTGCAAGTGTAATGGCCGCGTGGCCGTGCAACATCCATCAAAAGTTGCTATTGGACTTAACTCCATTCTCGTTCCATTTTTTGTCGTTTCTTCATTCCTTTAGTTTTTACTTGAAAAGGGCACTAAAATATAAATAATCATATTAAAACAACATAGAAATAATCATAATTAAAATTGAAATGGACACGAAAATTAAACCGAACAGTTGTTAGTGTAATTTATGTCAACTCACTTTTGCCCGCAATGTAAAACTTGAAGAAGTTATGGACTGAACCAGGGCATATCTCTTCCAGTTAGCCTATGGACAATATGTCCCTCCCTTGGGCTTGGACGATCCTCTTATCTAATATCTAGTATGTCATTACCACGTCTTTCTATCGTACTGATTGACATTTGTTAAAATATATCTAATTAAGTGGCATACTGAGCTGTTTGTTTTAATTGTTGCCACATCGTACTGATTTGATATTTGCTATAAAAAAAAGATAGTCATTGGGGGCCTACTCAATAGGCGGGCTGACCGACAGGTCACCAAGCCCAGCGAGCCTAACAGGTGGAATGTAACACGAACAACTACCCCGAATTTTTGGGTGTTGTTTCAATTGGTAAGCACGTGTAAAGCTTTTGGAGAGACATTTAAATTCAAATATACCAGCCTCCCCCAGAAGAGGGCCCCATGACCTAAAGTTTCTCAACCATCTGCTTGACTAGTTACCACCTGCTCCGGTTTGCAACTCCCTGCTCTTTTCTGCTAGAAAAAGTTTCCTAGCAGCTCTATTCCCCACTTTTGAAATATCACAAGTTCACACATATTTATAGCATTCAACAATATTATCCGCTTAAGTTTAAAGCTCTCAGCAGATGAAATACCGTCGGCTTAAGCATCCAACACATTTCTACTTTTACAATAACTCTTTTACTTATATTTACAGCTTTCTTATTAAATTTTCATATCGTTTACTTGACTTAATTCAGTGAATAATGATCCTCTATTTTACAAGTCCCCCCTTCCCTTTATTCCAACAAGTCAGTGTCCAATCAAACGAGGCTAAATTGAGAGCTTAAACCTGACCACCTCTTCAAAAAAGTTTGTGATGCTAAAACGAAAAGTATCAACATAGTCTACTGTATATATTTGTCCCAAAAAGAAAACAAAAAAGAAAACTTATTCATATGAAATGAATTGTGCGATTTTTCCATGAGATATATACATGCATGTGTATGTCTAATATATGGCACATCATTAAAGTTTGCTTTTATATTTCTCCGAATATAAAATGAATAGAAGTGTGGTATTAAATTGATGTTGATCAACTAGGCAGATCGTGCAGAACACTTGGGTGACAATTTATAGTTTCAGCCCATCATCCCCACTGCGACTCTAAAAACTTTAATGTTTGTTGTATGGGCATCCTCTCATAATATAGAGTTTTTATTGTGAATTGATGACACGCCCCTCTCTTATTCTCTCATGGAGCACCCGGGAGATTTTTGAACTCATGAATGTAACGCGACTAGTCTACTCACTGTCATTATATTAGAGGAATTCGAAGTATGATATGTATGGATATAAATACGGCGATTTAAATATAATGATATGATTTTATTTTATTTATTTATTTTCTACATGAGAAGAATAGGACATGGGTCTCCGACACGATACAATACGACAAAATAAATATTTTTATAAATGTTCATGTATTTTTTTTTATTTTTTTAAAAGAAATTTTCATGTATTAGAAGATCCAAACAATAGTAGTGCAAGAAATTAACTTCTCATAAATTTCAAGACTTAATTATCTATTTCGGAGTTTTTGTATATTATAGTTAGCTACTAAAAGAAATCAAAGTAGCTAGAATATTCGAAATTGCATAAAGTGTAATGCCAATTTCCAAATTCTTGGGGGTATAATTTGTGTAATTTAATACTAGGGACTAATCCCTAATTTTTTCAAAATTGTGAATACCAACTTTGATATTACAATCTGGAAATGAGTCTAGTGTGTAGATACAATTCCAAACATGATTAGTGGGGAGGTGGTAATATATAATAAGTTCGAGGAAGATTTGATAAGCGAGCTATTTTCGAGGGGTCAAAGTGTGATAAATTATATTCCATAAAGAATCGGATGAATGCACGTAATTAGAGAGAGATTAGGTGTGGGTGCGGAGCAGTAAATTTAGTATTCGGGGAAATCGAGATCGGGAAAATTCGAAATCGGGGTGAAATTTTGCATACCTGTCCTGAAAATTTTGGGATGGAGGGCCGAAATGTTTTATCATTTTTTCCCTTTGTTATTCTCAATTGGACCCATTCACTTGTAAATTGGGCTGCCTTTTTTTGTCATGGACTGCATGATGAATTTCAATTTCAATTTCAATTGTGATTATTCAAATAAAATAAATAAAACTATAAAATTCTTGGATAAAATTAAATCTTGATTTCGATCCCAAAATTTTAGTTCGGATCAAGATCCCTTCCTGAAAAAAAATAAATTCTGATCTTTTCTTCCCATTCCGAAAATCCCAACCCAAACATCCACCGCTAAGAAGTTCGACAAAGAGTGATTAATTAAGCTATTAGGAGGGGGTGTCGGTGTAATTAATCATTTTGTAGATATTACGAATTGGGCTTTGGCAGATTTGAATTGGGCCATTATAATGGATCCGAAAACTAGGGCATTATTACAAGTTTTTTTTTTAATCTTTTTTTTTAATTTTACCGCACGCACCTCAAGTGAGATTTGAACTAACGTTACTCTAAAAACTGAATTTGTTGTCGTCAAAAAAAAAAAATTGTTAATTACTTGGACTATAGGCAAAGAACATTATTACAAGTTACATATGCATACGGCGTACCCTTGTTTTTGGATTTGTAAAGTTAATTTTCAAACATAATATGACTGGAGAAAATATAAGAGGATCTTAACATAAAATATTAGTTTAATATTCTTTTTTTAAAGTACTGATATTTCAAGTAATTTATAGCTACAAAACACAGTAACATCTTTTTTATTCTTTCTATGTATAATTCGAATAAAAACATTCTTAATCATAATCCATGATTGAACCACCCATTCAAGTGTGCGTGCATATAAAATAAAATTAAAAAAAAAAAAGAAGCAAAACAGTAGTATGAATTATTATATATCCATCCTGTACTTATCATCCATGCACATTGAGTAACATAAATTAACAGTCGACCGTTGTGATAGTATAACTAGAGTGTTGTATTTCAATTCTTATTTTATGTCTAATAGCTCGATTCTACTCGAATTTTAAAATATATATTCCTAGTAGAATATAAGTATATTTCCCTTTTACTAGACCAAGCTAAGTGTGAAGTGTCAGAAGCCAACATGAATATGGAATCCTAGGCAAATCTTAAAAACATAGTATCCCTTCATACTCAATAATTGCAGCTATTACATTATCATATCTTTGGAAAACAATACATAAAAATTCCCATGTCTCCCACAAAATCCTCATATTACTTATCCCCACCCCCAACAACCAAAAATACAAGAATGACCCCTCGAATAACAGCCCCAACCATTATACAATTACATCATAATCAAGGGTAATAATATAATCAGTGACGGAGGCAGTCTAAATTTTGAAAAAATTTTATTTTTATTTATGTATTTTGGAAATTTTTAATTTTCTCCCCTAATTTTTAATTTTTGCCCCCCAAAATTTAAATTTACCCCTTTTATTTTATATTATAAAATCTCGTCCCCCCGACTCGTGAATCCTGGCTCCGTCCCTGAATATAATATAATCAAGATTTAATTAATTAACGAGAATTAGGGTAAAAGAACCTTTGCCTCCTGCTCCTAGCACTGTAACTCGTCAACCCCGAAGAAATCACGAGTCGACTCAGTGCTAGCTTTAGTGACTGCTTTAATGAATGTTTTCCAGGGCCCGTATCTTTCCCACACAGAAGAAAATTGGTTATCATTCTGCCACCCAAACTCGTAATATCTGCTTCGGCTATGGTTAGACTCAGGCCCTTGATTGCACTACTCAACTCTGCAAACAATTCGGGCCGATCTTCGCAGCAAATCGAAGCTTTCATATAGATGTTTTGATTGTCGTCTGAAATTGTTTCGTCTGCGTTTAAGTAATCTATTTTAACTTCGTCAATCTCAGCTGGGATTTTGGAAAATTTGCCAATCTCTTTGGCTTTCTTGCTTTGTTCCTTGACATGGTCCACAACATGTGCTAATAGAGCTGCCTTGTCCATCTGCAATACAATATGTTTGAAATATCAAGAATTGGCAATCTTTTTGGTGGGTTTTCTCAGAAGTTCATGAATATTACCATGTTGATTATCAGAGTATTAATGTTTTGAGATTTTTTTTTTCAACATATAGTATTTGTTTTGTTTGGACTAACCAACCTAAAACTTTTAATTTTCTCTCTTTACAAATTCAGCTAACTAATTTGTTACAAATATATATCAAATTCTGCTTGATAGTGGATGATATGGTACCTGAAGTCATGTTGCATTTTGTTATATAATAATTAGTTGAGGTGGCAAATTGGAATTTTTGAAAGTTTGTACCGATAAAATTGATAATAGTAAAGGTTGGGGAAAAAAAAAAAGAAAAATTCTAATTTTTTTGGCATAAACTTATATTTTAATAGTAATTTTTTTTAAATTATTACAATTTTCGTCCCTTGACAGATAAATCCCCCCTTTTTTTTTGGACTATATATTTGGAAAATTAAATAAACATGAATAATGCAATGAAATTTAAGAGTGGAGAAGTTTTTGTGTCATTTAATGATGGCCGACATGTTTAACTATGTGTAATATTACGAAAGTGATAACCTGGCTCTTTCTTTAGACAAAATCTTCTGTTAGGTAAAACTTGATTTCTTGATTACGAACATGGACATAAATTGTGATAATGCACTGAACCAGTGTACTGGTTTAGTAGGATTTCAATAATGAGGGGAAGCACTTATTGGTTTTTTTTTTTTAATTTTGGTGTATTTTTTATTATATATTTTATTTTTGGTGTAGTGCAACTTTAGGGTTTTTCACTTTTTGTAAAAGCGGAATCACTGTATAAATAGTAATTCTGCATTTGAGAAAAGCGAAATCACTGTAGCATCCCGTTATGAATCTGTTCATTAATTATGATTGCAATGAAGACTCATAACAGAATGCTACAGTGATTTCATTTTTTCTAAATGTGGAATCACTATTTACACAGTAATTCTGCTTTTACAAAAAAATAAAAAATCCCAAAATTACACTATATCAAAAAATTACACCAAAAATAAAATATATAATAAAAAATATACCAAAATTAAAAATTCACCCATTTATTGACTTAGTACTGTATTGATTTGATGTGGTGAGAAAAAATCTAGTTCAGATCAGGTACCTCAAACCCCAACCAACCAATCAATATGTAAGTGTATATTTAGTATTTAATAAGTTATTTTTCAAATTTTCATCAATTATCCGATTCAGTTCGTTCTTTTATTATAGTGATTTAA
>JBBMKE010000007.1:7822286-7836806 GCA_037834125.1 Lippia alba
AAACATGAGAAATTCAGTTCAATCAACAATCAAATGAATACCGTGAGGGCTTCTTTCATGGTGATCGGCGCATTGGCGGCCGCCATGGTTGGCACACAATCAAACACTCAAGATCGGAACTTCGGATCTGAAATTAATCGGCCAATCGAGAGCCAATACGACTACGTATGCCAAGATCTGAAGCAGCGAAGAGAAACCCTCGTACCCTCCGGTAAACAAAGAGAAATAAATGATAGATCTAGAGAGATAAAGAAAGAAGGGGGGAGAGAGGGGTTTTCTTCGGGAGAGAAACTGAGGTAAGAACTAAGACGCTCAAAAGTATATCTGTATATTCTATATTATATTATATATATACGTATAAAGGAACGACAGGAAAAATGGAATTTTGTTGACACCAAAATGATGAGCAGAGAGATCTGAAACCTAGAGAGAGAAAGAGTGCTTTTTAGTGCGAGAGAGTGTTGTGGTAGGGAAGGTTAATTGTCTGCCATTGCTGCCCCTGCAATTCTTTATGTTGCTCCGAATTTTACCATTAAAAAATATATATTTATTTACGTATAATTTGTATTTTTTATTGTTAATTGAGACTCTTATGGTTAATTGAGACTCATATTGCAATATCGCGTATTTAAATTGCAATATGGTGCTGGAGTAAAAGAAAATTATGATTCTCATATGGGGAGTGAAGGGAAATAATTTTGAAAATAGAGAGCAATTGAAAATTTAAATCTTTTTCGGGAATTCCATGTTGTTAATTCTGATAAACATTACTTTTCTTTTTAATCACCTTAATATAATTTCGTAGATCTTAAATAACTAGTAAAACACGATGTGGGTAAGTGGATAATATAGTTTGAAGTATAATTTTTTGGATCTTAGATAACTAGTAAAACATGATGAATTTTAAGTGGATAATATATTTATTAGCATTGAATATAATTTAGTAGTGAGAAAAAAATATATTATTCAAATATATTAAAATTAAAATTTTGAAGTACCTAAAATAAAAATTAAGAAGTATGAATAAAAAAGATAATAAGAATATTAAAAAAGTTATTAGAGAGAAGAATTAAAGTGATGTGAGAGAGAAGAGATGTAATGAAAAAGAGAGTTAAGAGATAATACAATATTATAATTGTGAAATAAATAAAAATAGAGTTTAGAGAAAATAATTAAAGTAGCATGAGAGAAAAGAGATGTAATGAAAAAGGGAGTAAAGAGATAATACATAATTGGAATGGTGAAAAAATAAATAAAAAGAGTGAGTTACATTTATACCCCAAGTGAGTTTTTATATAACAGAACACCCCACATTTAAATTTAATAACATGAGATACCCAAATGAACTTTAAAATTACAAATGATCTCTTCTCCTGTTAGAATTATTGGTAATTTCATCAAAAAAATTATTCTAAATGAGTTTAAAACACAAAATATCTTCGGAAATGAGTTCCGACGCCTAAATCCCTAATGGATACAATAATTTTTTAATAATTTTTATAATGGAGAGAGGGTTGATTGTAACTTTAAAATTCATTTGGGTGTCCAATGTTAATAATCAAAATATAGGGTTTTTTTAATTAAATATTTATTTAGGGTCTAAATGTAAATATATCTAAATAAAAATAGAGTCCAATAGTCCAAGATATGGAAACAAAAATGTAGCGAATAAGGAAATCAAGAGATAATGTGTCATTGGAATGATTAAAAATAAATAAACAATAAAAAAAGAACAAAATAATAAAGTTCACAAGTAAAAAATACTAAGTTTTTATATGACGCTTAATATAATAATATATATAATTGTGTTAAACATATTGTATTTTTTGAAACTTATAAAAAACAATTGTTATTATACATGTGTTTGTGTCTATCATATATTATTCAATTTATTGATATGTCAAATTTCCTGATGAGATCTGATGAGCTTAATACATGTATCGTTTAATTAATTAGGATTTAGCCTGAATAAAATCCCGGTATATTTTCCCATCATCCAAATGCACTGTGGCCTGTGGGCGAGTTATCAAGGAGTAATGTAAAAGAAAAAAAAAAGTAATCAATGAGTAATTGCAGCAATTGTATGTATTGGTACCGTAGAGATAGCTTAGGCAATATAATATCTTTGAATGATATGATGAGACATGCTTAAGTTTGGTTACGGTACGATGAGGCGCATCTTAAGTTTGTGGGCATAGGATTACCGGGCTTTGGACAAATTTTAGGCCCATTTGGGCTCTAATTACAATTTTTGTTAAAATTCAATATTTCTGTTTTTTATATTTGAGAAAATTACATATACACTCTATTGAAGTATATATAAAATTATCAACATACTTTATCTTCTCCAAAATATTACAAATACCCAACAATGCAGTTTATAATATTAACATACCTTATCTTCTCCAAAGTATTACAAATACCCAAAAATACAATTTATAATATTACATTTTAGTGGACCTTTCTTTAGATTTTGCTGAGTACTTAACAGTACATTAGTAAAAACTCAATTTGTCACCACTTATTTCAAATTAAGTTAAATTTAAAAAATATATACAATTTTAGAATTCCTAATTTGCCACTTTATGAATAGTATGTAAATTAAAAATAAATAAATGTTATTCAGAGAGTTTATAATGCATGGACACAGACACAACACAACAACACAAATATTTTTTAAACTTTAAAACACAACATGCCCACATTATATATAAATAAATATATTTTATATTTATTAATTTATTTAAAACTAGAAATTTATAAATTTGATGTTACAAATTTAAATAGAATACATGTATATCAAATCTAAAATTTAAAGTTATTGCAAATAAAATTAATAAATTTTCAACACGTTTACTTACTAGGATGACAGAGGATTAAATTAATAATCTTACTTAAACTTATGTTCACTAATATTTTGTGAGTTTGGGATTGATGACACAGTTCGAAACGATATTGAAAAAAAAGTTGATTATTCATTTCATACTCCCCATGGAATAACAATCCACCACTCATCATGTACTCATCTATTCCATTTCATCTCAACCAACAAAGTAAACATGCAGTTAATGTATCATGGTATTATGAGAAAAATTATAGTAAAAATGAAAATAAATGTGCATTAATTTAAAAATTCATTTAATGAATTTATACCATCATTTTTTTATCAAAAATAAATAAAATAAAATCCTCAGATTTTTAGAAAAACTATAAAAAAAAATATTTTTTTAACTTCCCCGTATTGGAGTCATGTTCCTTGCGTGTTGGTGTCGTGTTGGATTTTGGTTGGGCGGGTTGCAGGGCAAGCTCCAATTTTCCGGTTGCAAAACGGTCTTTGCGAATTCAATTGCAAAATCAATGTTTTCTGGTTGATGTAGTTGTGCATTACTACGATACACACAATATTGGCTTGCTACTTGCTGCTGGTGATCCAAGAGGGAGGTGGCCAGAAAACATCACCAAATTCAGGATACTTCAGCAATTACCCGATTTTACCAGTTCCATATTCTCACACTCCCCTGTTATGACCATGAAATTCCCTGAACTTGACTTTAACATCATCACTTTGAACAAAATTGTCAGTTTTCTTGACATCATAATAATCAACATGAGACTTCTTCCTTTCCTCCTCATTATTGAAAGAAAAGTACTTATCTGTAAAACAACACGAGTTTTCCTGCAGCCATCGAATTCTTTAGCAAAAATGCAGAATGTGCAATCATCTCCAGCAAAAATAACCCAATCTTTCACTTAATTCGTCCTCTCCCTGTGTCTATACTTCTTATACATCTCGGATATTACAATCTCCTCAACGGTATACTTAAGCTAGCGTTTCGAAATTAAATTACACATATACCCCTCATGCATCGCCTTTTATCTTCATCCGTCACCTCCTCCACCAAGAACAGCTCCCCACCATTCAAATCCACCAAGTGGCGTTTAGAAGAAAATTGGTGTGAAGTACCAATATGTTTCTGATTAAACACTGAATCAAATACACAAGTACGTCCAGATAGACTAATCCCATATAACTGACCCCTGTAATTCATAACATCAAGGTATTTACCAGCATTCCCATGACAGTCACGGACCACAGTCCACTTCTCGTCGCCCGATCTTATATACCACAACACATTATTTTCATCAATTGCAACAACCATATACTCATCCTCTTTCTCCCCCCGGAGAAGAACAACCTTCTTAGCATACTTTTTCCAATTGTTTGTCTTGGGTTTCTTTGGGTTTATATACTGAAGATTATAAGCCTTACATACCTCAATTACACGAAAGCGCAAAGTATCCAACACCTTGGGGATCGGAGATTCAGGGCGAATCTTGATCTGATGATCGCTGACGGGATTCAAAAGGCGGAATTTACCCTCCTCCGCGGACTTCTCAATCTTAACCACCCAGGAACAGGGTTTTTCAGTGTCCGGCAACTGGACAAGATAAACGGTCCTTTCAGATAAACTGAAGTGCACGCTGTCGTTGGCGTTGTACCGAGCTTCGTCGGCGTTGAAGGGGAAGGGAAGCTTCAGCGGCAACGAAGGGAACCTCTCAAATGGCGTCGTTTTACTTGAAGAGTGCCATGAACTGCAGACGGCGCGGAAGCGGAGGTAATCCGTTTCCATGTCGATGCATTTCGCGATTCTTTGGACAAGTTCTGTGGGAAGATCGGCCCACGGTCTCACGTTTCGGGTGGCACCACGCATTTTTCCGACGAGATTTGATCGGAATTCAGAACCCTAGACGACGAAGGTAGTGGGAATTTTGTAATTTCAATTGAAAACTGCTGCCACTGTGACTGTGAGTGGTGGGAAAGTGGGGAATTTGAGTCGGTTGGGTGGTATTTATAGAGGCTACTGGGTTGCCAAAGGAGTCCCTCTTTATTTTGTGTTATATTTTTCCTATATGATAAGGGCATTTTATATTCGGAAATTCTTTCTCAAATTCAATTCGTTGCATCCTTAATAAATCAAAATGATAAATCACTCAATTTTTTAGTACATCGGTTTGTACGGTAGAATTACCCATTTTATTTGCGTTGAATCTCCAATTTTATTTTTATGTTTTATTTTCGACTTTATTTATGGACACACGCCATATATATTAATGTATTGTTTCATTTTCGCCCGATTCTATTCACTGAGTTTCCTTAATCCTTTATCATTAAATAATTATCACTAGATATAATAATAACAATTGTTTTTCTAAAGATTAATTTACATTTTTAGATCTATAAATTAAACTCATCCATACCAAATATAAATTATATATAACAGTTTTATTTATATAGGTAGGGATGCCGTGCACCTAAATTTAATTTATCTTTCTACGTATTATACTAACTTCATCTAACCCGAACAATACTCCCATAAAATTACGTAACCATGACAAATTTACATTGTTGCAAAAAGATAAAAACAATAACCCTACATTTCAAGGTTATCAACCTATCAGTAACACAAGTCAGGGATTGATCCAAATAGTTAATGAATTCATTCTTCAAAAGAATATTTTGAGTTCGAATTTCATTTAAAGGTGTGTACAATTAGAAAAAAAAAAGAAACCATTAGTAAAACAAAATATCATGTTTTCAATTCCAATCCCAGGCACATGTTAATGATACATAAATGACATTATTCAGGCAAAACTTGCTAAAATCTCCCCAAAAAAGAGGGCGCATTGCTTGTATTTTCAGCTTTAGTTTGCTTGTAATTCTCACTCTCTCACCCCTAATTTTTCACTCATCACACGATAAGTGTAAAATACTTATTTCCTCGTTAGACACCGGTTCGATTACCGAACTATATTGAGGTTAGAATTACCTCCTTTGAAGCAGGCTCGTATGCGAATAACTAAATTGAAGCCCGTATAAAGCGGGCTTGCATGCGGAAAACTCTCATTGGATGAAGCCCGTATAAATTTGCATGCAACATGATCGGACAAAATATTTAAAGGAGATTAAGGAGAACTGGGAGAAAAAAAAAATTCTGAATGATTCAATTTTTAGTCGACCAAAATTTTGGAATGTTAAAGAATTTAATTGTAAACTACAATACAGATATAAAAATTTACCGGACTAACTTTTTATTTTTGTGTTAAAATTTATATAGTTATTGGATCAATCACATGGGTCCAACTATTAAAATTATAAAATTATTCCTACAATTTATTTTAATTGGATTTTCCTTTCAAACTAGCATATGGATGGACTCAATAAGTTTTACCTCTCGCAAAGGTGATCATTAATGAAAAGCTAGACTCCGATTGTCGACCATGCGAATCAAATCAAATATATTCATGAATATTGGGTTAATTTTAATTTGAATCTGACTCGATCAAATTGGTATAATGAGTGATAAATAATTACATTTATTTTGTGATTGATAAAAATTTTAGAAAAAATAACAAATCAAATAACAAGTTTACAATTATCATTATAATTAATGGATTCAATCAAATTGGGTTGAACAATAATGTTTCTAAGAAAATGACCAAATGTGAAAATTTGTGAAATGTAGCGGACTAAAATTGAAACCCACCTGAGCAAACGAAAGCTGAAAATTATATATATGTGGACATATTTAGCGGATGTTCTTATCTTTTTGCCTCAGTTTGATAATTATTATATAATAAATTCAGTGGAATTAATTGAATTTATTAGAGTTTTCTTTTTCTTCCCCCCGTATTAAAATATTCAGTATTGTGGTCTTCAAAAAAAATTCAGTATATTAGAGCTTTGAGATAGAAAGATAATTAATTTCTACCCCTTTGATTTGCAGATTAATTACAAATAATAATCAAGCAAAATGGGCTAAAACCCCGACAAAAGGAGCATTGTTTGCTGTTGCGGGCTCGGTTTGCTGGCAATTATCCCTCACATCTCTATACTCATCGTTCTCATTTGGGCCCCCGACAATTGCCCCGTCAAGAACGTTAGGGTTGTCTGCATTCTTGTAAAACCAGTCTCCAAAACCGCCTCCGCAACTAACCGGGTTCGGATCTTTCTTGATGGATATAATTGATGCTCCTCTGTGATGAACCTGTTTTGGAAAGTTCGACCCGAATCCCACCATGTAGCTCATTTGCTTCGGGTTTGACCCCAGTATATAATCGACCTGAAATGAAAATTTTATGCGAAAAAAACCATTAAGGTATAAAGCTCTTGTATTTGTCAGCAGACAAATAAATATATATTCTCGACCTGAAATGACAATTTCTTGTACTAAACACCATTTTATTATAAATTTGAGTAATCAGATCAGACCACTAAAGTATAAAGTTCTCATTGTGTACCTGAGATTTAGCAAATGTGATCAAGTCCCCAGACCCGATGGCAGCTCCAGGGCATTGGAGAATGTTGTTAGTTGCAGAAAGGGTATTAGCATAATCAGTGATTACAAACAATGCGCTCGTAACATATTGAAGATTATTCCATTCATCGAATTGTAGAAGTCCGCCTTTCGTGGTCTTCACGTTGTTGTTTCCCTGCTGGATGCAGTTGCAAATGTATCGCTCAACCCCGTTCTTGAATTCATTCATCTTTCCATTTCCTGGAATTTTCCCCTCCAAAATGCCCTGCAATTTATTTAATTCACGGAAACAGGCCAAACCATGATTGATTTTCCCTAATTGAAATCTTATGCTCCAGTCTAGTTCAGTCAAACTCAATCGATAAGATAGAAAATGTGTTGATAATTTTGTTACGGTTATATTTAGTCTGTGATACAATCGAAATCTGAACTAGAATTTTCATTATACGATGATCATGATTCAAGACTCAAAGTTCAACTATGATTTTGAGCTGCATAGTACGTAATATCATATATATTAAGGTTAATTTATAAGATTATTTATTATAATTAGAGCAATTTGAGGTTTAGGATATAGGATTTAAGATTTCTGACTCTGAATTTTGACAAACCTTTGAAATAAGGAGTTGGGCACCAACAAATTTGTCGTCCCATGAAAACATAGTCCTCGTCCCACCAGAATTACTAGATTTGGCAATGAAATCCATGTATTTGGCATCATTTGTGGCTCTTGCTAACCAGACAGCAGCCCACAACAGTTCGTCCTGGGTAGCAAAAATAAAAATGAAAATACTATACTATTACTTCAAAATAAAAGAAACATTTTATAAATATAATGTAATTAATATGTAAAATTAATATATACCTCATATCCACTGCTGGGATAAAACTGTCCAGCTCCAGGGATGCTGTCGTCGTACCGGCCAACGTGTTGTGTGGCAAAATCGAATAACTGTTATGGTCAATTTTAAATATATATAGCTTAATGTCAGGAAATTGAAGAACAATAATCGCAATATTCAGTTAATTAATTATGTAAATATTTGGAATTTTTTCATTTCTTTTTACTATATAAGTGAAATCAACATTTTTGGCATATAAATTGAACACTGTAACAATGTTAGAAGAAAATGGTTCTTTACTACCAAAAAGTTGACCACGAAGGTCGAAGAAGAATTCATTAATCACAAACGTAATACATTTAAAACAGGTTTAAATACATAATAAATTCATATTTATGATGCACGCGATATTGAAAGTTAATTAATTTGCATTTATTAGAGTTCACTTAGAATGTCAAGAGTCAGTCAAACATATATATTTTGTTAGTTGAAAGTTCATCTTGCGGAAAGTTTAAGAGATTAGATCAATTCGATAAATTTGATCTAAGTTGACCGTGTAACGTATATTTGTAATTAAACGAACATTTACTCCTATTGCCATACAAACCGAAGGCCAAGGGCAACTCCACCTTGTCACAAGTGGGATCAAGTTAACCCACTAATTTTTTTAATATAAATGTACATAAATTTTCTAATTTTTTAGATTTGTGATTTTAAGATAAGTTATTTAAACACCATATAAAAAAGAAAATAAAAGAGAGAAACCTGTTTTGCATGGTCAAGAAGGATGGACGAATAACCAGGATCATTTAAACCCCCGAAAGCAACGGCGGCGGCAGCCAAAGCAGCCGCAGATTCACCAGCAAGATCCGACCCCGGATGCTGCTCATCAATCTTATACGCATTCCTCACCGTCGTCATGTCCTCGGGCCGCTGCCAGCACGCGTGATCCGACCCTCCATCCCCCACCTGCAGGGACAGAATTAAGATTTAAAACAAGAAAGAACGGAAAAGAAATGTAAAATATCTAAGTAGGAGAGGCGAAAATATAAATATCCCAAACCCGAGGCTCCATCTCTACCCACCTGCCCGTAAAGCACATTCGCCGCTGGATGAGCCTTCACCAGATAATCGGTCCCCCATCGGAGGGCCCTCACAGCATTCAACAACTCATCCCGGGCCTTTAGCTGAGGCCCGAATTCCACGACGCTCCATGCAAGCATTGTCACCGTAAACGCCATTGGAAGACCGAATTTCACATTGTCTCCGGCATCATAGTACCCTCCCACCAAATCAACCTAGTATATATATACATATCAATCATGAATGCATGGAAATGAAATACATTTTGCTTAAATGAAATTATATTTATTTATTTTTGAATAATTTACGTACGTACCCCCTCGTTCCTGCCGTCGTCGAGGGCCGAATCCGCCCGCCATTGGACGCGCTGCGTGGGCGGCAATCTGCCTGATCTTTGTGCTTCGAAGAACAACAAAGATTTAGTTAGTGCAGCTCCGTAGTCTATTGATACAGCATTTTGAAGAAATCCCACAAGAAAAAAAATGGAAGCTAAGTAACGAAAACTAGCCATAATAGCTACTTAACCCTTAGTTTCTTTCTTTTTTTTTTTTTTTTCTAGTGGGAAATGGAACAAGATGCCCCGTCGAGGCTTGTAAGAATGATGAGTTTCTTAATTTGCAATTTTCTTTGAGTATGTAAAGGTGATTATGGAGGGGTTGGGGTGGGGATGGGGGTGAGGGGTTAAAAGTAATAACTAACTTTTTCATATTTAGTAAAAGGGTAAAAGTTGGGGAAACTGTAACTAATTTACCATTTTTTGTACAACTGGAAATTGTTTTGTATAATTGGGGTTTTCAGTAATGGCGCAGTTAATTTTATTATGCTGATTTCTGGACAATAGTCCATAATTAAGCAATGTTTAACGCATTGATAGGTGTCCTACGGCTGTGATCAAGTCAACGGTGTATAATTTGAAATGCTTGGCAACGGTCAATAAAATCGGACCTGATTAGTTGAAAATTTGGTGTCTCCATTTTTGGTAATTTTATTTTTGAAATTTCCTGCGTTATTATTTGAGAAGTTTGAGAGTGTAATTTTATTGCTTTTAAGTTTTAACACTAGAGGCAAATCGACAAAGACAAACAAAGGCCACATTTCAGTATTGGACTGTTCTATTTCATGTTTTATTTACCTATACACAAGAGAAAATTCTAACTTAAACCCGGTTTGGTTGAATCCAATCAATTAAAACGATAAATGTATTACACTTGCTATTTGATTGATCATTCTTCCCAATTAAATTTTTCACCAACAAACAAGTGCAAAACACTCTTCCTTGCTCACCAGTTTGGCCGAATCAGGCTCGGGCTAGAATCACCCGTACACAAGATATGTTTTGATCTTACATATTAAATATTATATTAGTTTAATCACAAAATATTGCATTTCGAATTCCTAGCTAGTTACGATGAAACTACCATTAATAAAAAGTTTTACTGCCGTTAACATTCCAACAAAATATTTAGCCACAAATTCTTTTTTAATGCACTGTGCTTTGAGAATTGACTCATGAGTGTTAATATGTCAGACAAATGTATAGTTTGACAATATATGATTTGCAATATGCTGATTCACCCATTCCAAATATTAATGAATGTGATAAAATGTGAAAAGAGTATTATATACCAAGTTTGATCACATTCTTAATTAATTATATGACCATTATCATTATTATATTTTATTATATAATCAATCATTTCGTTCTTAAATATATGTATCACTTACACGACAACTATTTTTGCACTCCTATATGATTTATATGATTTATTACTGGTTTATTTGAACTTATAATTAATTGAAGTGCTAGAATTTCCAGTCCAAGTTGTTACAAATTACCCCGTCATCAATACTATATATTAATTGGGAGATTCAATTGTGGTTTCTTGGTTGGTCTCTTTTTTCTTTTTTTTATTTATTTATTTATTTTACTCATTTAATCAAAGAACGTGTTTTAGTCCGTTACTTACGTATTAACCATACTTTTTTTTCTCATTTTCTTTTATTATATTTTATATTCTCACTTTTTTATATTTTTCTATTAACCGCTGGGTCTCTTGGACTCTTAAACTTTTTTTTTTGCATTTTATTAATTTATTTCATCGGTTATGTTATATTCTTCTTTTTATATTATTTATTTACCACTCCAATATCTTCACAACTTTGTTTTTCTCTCACCCCATTTTAATTATTTTTCCTTTTTTATGTATAAATTTTATCTTTTTCTTCTTATTTATCTGCTTAAAATCTTTATGCACATATTTTATCACTTATCAGTTTAGAATTTTAATCTTAATCTTAATTTTAATATTTTTCACATATTTTATGGATGTTAATTATCTCCTTAAATTTAAAATTTTAATTTTATCTCTTTACATTTAAAATCTTAATATATTATTTGCACACACGTAGGGTGTGCAGAGTTACTAGTCTATATTATTAAGCGAGAGAGACAGATATTAACTGCCTTCGTCTCTTGGACTCGTGGACTCTTTTTTTCTTTTCTTATTTATTTAATTCATTTATAACTTCTCTTTTCTCTTTTTCTCTATTTTCTTCTTTATTATTTATTTATTTTATCACTAATTTCTTTTTTCTCAATTTCACTCCAATTCTTTTTCTTTTTTTATATAATTTTCAGTTTTTTCTTCTCATATTTTAATTTTTGACATGATATTATCTTATTCTATTTATTTATCATAATTTAGTAATTATATTAAATATAATATAAAATATACTAATATATAAATTAAATTTAATATGTGTAATAATAATTTATTTGCACGCACAACGAGTGTGCAAGATTACTAGTTATTATTTAAATAACAAAGAATATGCTTAATAATTTAATACCCATGTGGTCCAGAAACAGTGTTGCTCTAAACACGTGTCAAAACGTGAGGGCTTGAATGTGACTCTAATGCGTCACCATCACCTTTTAGACGGTTATGTCAGGCTGTTGTGTCAGCGGCGGTTAAGGGGTTGCTCTCATGAGCGATGGAGCGCTCGTAGGAGCACCGAGCATGTGAACGCTCAGAAGTGGATCTCCTAGGAGAGGGGTTGAACCGATGAACCGGCGAGCGCCAGGGGCTCGAGGGTTGATTCACGTGAGGGTGAGCCTCCGAGGGAAATAACTTCCCATGTGGTTCTGTTAGGATAGAGGCTGGGCACTTGCCATGAGCCTTAGGGTACCGAGCGTACCAGTGGGGCAACGACTGGATTATGATAGAAACCTTCCACGATCGTGCCACGTGTACGATGCAGGTACGAGCGTATTATGTATTTACCAAATCACTCTCTAATTTAATAATGTTAAAAGTATTGTCGTGATAATATTTTGGACAATCAATAAGTTTTAACAGTCCAAAAACCATGCTCGTACTTATATATATGAATTGAATTAAATCAGAATCTATAGGACAAAAATTAGACGGTGACACATTTGCAAAATCAAAAATATGATTTTTGGATGCCTGCAAAAATTGCAAAGAGGAATAAGTTATTTGTAATCTACATAGATGATTTAATTTTCTAATGTAAACCATATATAATTGATTGAATGCCTTAAATTAATTATATATATGTATAAAACACAAGTAGATGTCAATTTTAATGACAATTAAAAGTGGGCCAATTATTTATATACTTAGTTTGAAAATTTTTGAAAAATAATTTACTAAATCGCTTAAAATATAGTTTTATCGTTATCGATCCTATATAGTCCTTCACATAAATGTTTGCTTTCCAAATTAGCGAACATAAATATTCATCTTTTGATCTTATCCATCTTTAAACACTTTTAGTGACTTTAATTTCTATTTTAACATAAATTAACTATTTTTTTAAAATATAACTTACATAATTACCAATGGAATACAGTTAGATAAAGTCATGAAGATATTACATGATCAAAAAAGGGAAAAAAATTACAATTGAATTTTGGGTCTTTTGATTTTGTGTTGCTCTCCATAAAGAATAAATTTTATGTAGTAATATTTTATCACTCGTACACTAAACCCTGTTTCTTTAGAACAAATTTCTGAATACTTAGTAATAAATAGTAGAATTATATGCACTCAACTCCTTGTGTTATATGAAATTGGCATAAAAAAACTCTGTGTTATATAAAATCTCAAAGAAAACCTTCTATTTTCTCAATTTTACACAAAATATCTTATTGTCAATAATTGCATTATATGCTCTGGTTCTGTGATTTTTATTGTAAAATTGCATTATATGCTCAAGTTCTACAAATTTTCTTTTGTAAAATATTTTTTTTATATTTATATCCATGATCTCTTAGTTTCTATAATTTTAATTTTGCCTCAATATTCACTGAATTTCTCAATAGATCCTAAAATAATTTATTTCAATATGTAATTTTTATCCATTAACTTCTCTTTAATGTACTTTTTTATCAACTTTTGATTTATGTCTTTCCTTTCATGTTTTACTTCTCGATAAGAATTTTTGTGGTATTTATATTCTTCATTTATATCTTTATATATCATTTTTAATATTTTCTTTTATATTCTATTAAATTACTGTGTAATTTTTTATTTGTAAACTTTTTTGTCTAATTTTTTCTATGAGGGTTTTTATGCTAAATTTTGAATTATATACATTATTTATTTTGCATTTTCAATATTTCAGAGGTTTCCCAACAATTTACGTGGTTACCCAATTTACGTGGTTTCCCAACAATTTTTGTCTTACGATTAAAATAATAAAGAAATAATTAGGTTATTTGTTGTGTGTGTGATGAAATGTGACACCCCAACCTCTCGGCTATCCAGGTATGTCACTTCGAGAGAGTTTAATTCAGTAGTTTTGTGAATTATGTGATTCGCATAAATTTAATTATATTACGTGCGTTTAGAATTAATTAAAATGTTCTTGAGCTCAATTGCTCAATATTTGCCGAATTAGGATATCTAATTTTAATTAGAGTGTTTTAGCCCTTGTGGTTATTTGAGCTCGGGAATTCGAATTCGAATTCCGACCCCCTTCATTTAATTTGTTTCGATGATTCGGATTTAATGAAATTAACCCTTTTATTTTCTAAAGCCATTTGATAGCCCTACCGTTTTAAAATCCGATCCTTTTGGACCGGATCTTTTGACCCGACCCGTTTTACTTAACCCTACCCATTTTCAACCCTTAAGAGATGAAATATCTCTTCCTTCTCCCCATTTTCCTCATTCACGTTTCAAGAAGGAGAGAGAGGAAGAGGAGTAACCCTCCATTTTTGGCCCCAAGCTTAGAGCTCAAGCTCCACCTCC
>JBBMKE010000007.1:7937713-7955779 GCA_037834125.1 Lippia alba
AAAAATTTATAAAATGAGCTAGGGTTTGAACTAAGACTTGGAAAAGGTCTTAAAATTCATGAAATAATTCAAGGATCATAATGGCTACAAGATTTGATAGAGAAAACGTTAAAATTAGAAAATGTGTCGGTTAAGGTAAAACTAGGGTTTCACGGCCGGTTTTAAATACTACGGGAGTTCTAATGAGAATTAGGGTTTGGGAATGATATCATAATTCATAAAATTTTGTAAGGATTCATATGAGCCCAACATTGGATAGGTAAATAGGTCTCGGTAAATTCCTACGATTTAGGATGAATAGTTACTTAAGGACCTAAATGGAATTTTTGATAAACAATTTCAAAGGTTATTTTAGGATGATAAAAGCTAGGATATGAATCCGAAAATTGTGAGATCTAATGTTCTAAGGTTTCAAGAGGAATATATGAAGACTTTGGCTCGATGAATGAATGGTGATATGGTTCTTATAATGAAATTTTGAGAGAAATCGGAACGTAAAGGCACAGAGCTCCTATAAAATTCATTGTATACTGAGTTGAGGTTGTAAGTATGTTCTTCTAATCTTATTTCTTCTAGACCCCAAAACCCGGGGTGTTACAAAACCTACCTAACTCGTAACACCTAGAAACATAAGATTCATAACCTTAAGAAACGTACCGTAGGAAACATACCTTACCGTGCAACTTGGCATATGCTATACACGTACCTCTCCGTGTCTTCCGAATTCATAAAATGCTGAGAGAGATTCATAGCTCGCTTGGCACTACACGGCTTGGAGCATAATCTCGTTGCAAAACCATTTTAAGCTCATGTACGCCCATACTTATAATTTCAAAAGAATTCATATGAAATCGAATAACAAGATTCATAGCGTATCATAGGATACATATTTAGTATACATATATTAATAAATTTGCAAGCGGGCTTGAAAACGAGCACATAGAGTCATAGGTCGCTTTAACTAAAAGAAAATCCTAAAACCTCACCTTATACCAACGAAGCCAAGAATCAAACACGTGATTCACCCCGGAATCAAAACGGACCTCGAAACACCACCCCGGGGGACCTGAACCAACGGAGACATAAACATAAAACTTAGACTCAAAATGAACCACATAGACGCTCGGTAATGCCCATATATGCAATGAATTCAATGAGATGCATAAACGTATAGTAAATCACATAATGAACCATATCTCGAATATGTGTATTCAAAATCATACCAAATTCATATACATTCAAGATAACCCACATAAAAACATATTAGAACAACTTAGGAATCATACTGGGGGTGCGAAACATGCATAGAAGCCAAAAGAAATGAAGAAACGGCGAAAGAAAGCGACCAGAGCCTTTGGACCAAACCAACGGCCGTTAGTTTCTCCCCCTTAATTTCCAACTACCATTGAAGCTATGCAGTAGCATCCTACTATTTATATCTATTCCAACGGCTGTTGGAACCTAAGAACAAAACTCCCACGGCTGTTGATCCCTTCCAGCGACCAAAACTTCAATTTTCAAGCATTTCGGCCAAAACCAACACCAAGGCAAGTTTAATCAATCTAAATCCAATCCAAATTCATTCAAAAACTCATATACTCATGCATAATCATAATAGGCATCAATTAGCATCAAGGATACATGAATTCCTACGCAAAATTCCAACAAAATACTCACATGCGTACTTGGAGGCCAAACCGACGCACAACTCATACAAACATGCATAAATGAGTTCCAAACCCAACTTCTTCACTCCACAATTCTCAAAACCAAGTCAGAACACATAATACTACATAAATACCACAATTTGGGTGAAGGGGATCAAGTGATCATGCCAAGTACCAAGCCAAAATTCAACATTCATGCATCAATTTATCATATATGCACATATCTCATACAAATGCACCCATAAATCAAGTTTTCAAGCAAAATCCCACAAACCCGTTAAAGCCCTAATGCCATAGTCATCCCAACTCAGTCACCAAGCCATAGGATCATAAACACTCAAGGCAAAACACTCAAATACTTTCATAAATGCATACGAATGCAACACGAATCATAGAGAAGCAAAAATTCACCTAAACCTCCAAACCCCTTACTATTTACCCCCAATTCAATACACATACTCCCCAACATATAATCCCACAAATATACACATAAACAAGGTCACAAGAGCAAGAGGAATCCAAATATGTGCTCACCTTGAAGAGAAATGCAGGAAAGAAGGGTCTTGAGCTTGGGGTGTTGGAGCAAAAATGGGAGTTGAAGCTTGGGGCTTCCTTCTTCTCTTTTTCTTCCCCTTTTCTGCGTGTGGAGTGATTGTGACGGAGAGGGAATGCTGATAATTGGAGAGAAAAGGGAGAAAAGTCCACAACAGCAAAGGCTAGGGGCCCCACTAGGGCATTAGGTGTGTAAAGTGTACGGGGGTTGATACTTAGGTCGAGATGAGGTCAGAAAAATATGGTCTAGTCTCATTGAATCCATTTCATCGAATCAAACTCAACGAAGGTGTCGCAACTCGAATCTGAGTTCCCGAGCTCAAGATACGACCTAGGGACTCAAAAGTCCATAATTACCGAATGAACCCAAAACATACAAAAAGTGATCATTTGAGTCCAAGCTAATTACATAAAGTCCCAAAACAAATTCAAACATTCAAACAAGTCCAAGAATCAAATAGGTCACGTTATACATACTCAAGAATTCAAATACACAAAATATGTATTAATCAAATAATTCAAATAACACATATGTTCAAATTATTCAAGTTGTACAAATAAGAAAAGAATAAAGAAATATAAATCGTGTAGGAGCATCAAATTATACAAGAAATCAAGTAAATTACAGAATTAAACCCATATGCGTCGCGCACCGTGTACGTGTGAGTGAGCGGGGTGTCACAAGTTTTGTCCCATCGTGCTATAGGAGGCTTTGTATCACATTGTAGGTGGAACTCGATTCCAAAAAGCTTGTGGTTTGGTATGCCAATGGTAGGATGGTCGTTGTTTGCGGAGCAGCAAGCGAACACCTTTCAGGTGGTGAAAGATTTACGGTCGGAGTGGAGATAAAAATGAACTACAAAAAGGGTCGTAGCATGATGGTAACCACTAATAAGATAGAGACTGTATGAGGGCCTTGATGAATCTCCAAAACAATATTAGGATCAACATTCAGGCGATAAATGTGTAAAACAAATGACGACTATGCAAATCGGGTAGTCGTTAGACTACAACAACTGTCTTATTTTGAGTGTGAATGTTTCTTAGTTTTTTTCTTAATTGTATTTCATGTGCTTGAATTGAAAGTTTTCTAGAAATATTTGTCGGATGTGTGAGAAATAAAAAGTATGTTTATGTTTATTTATGCTTGTGTGGACGTTTCTATTCACGCATACTAGTTAAACACATTGCTTGCATAGCGATTATGAAGATTATCCTAATCTAGGGTATAGTTGTAAGTTGAAAAAATTAAGTGTTTCGTTGCATATATATCTATTAGAGGATTTTTTAGGGGTTGCTTATATGAAAAGACCTTTATAGTTAATGGCTAATATTTAGAAGCAAATATATGAAAGCCCACACCAAAAAGTGCCCTTGTATATGTATTGATAATTTTCACTATACATTTATTGTCCAACACAATATCTAAAATATTTATCTTTTTCGATCTTTTCCTCACTTAATATCTTAACCAAATTAATTACATAACTGGTTTTGAGGGGAATTTATTTCGTACCAAGGTACGAGTTGGTGTAAAATGAACCAAGTCGGTTTGTTACGTTCGTAAGTTGGTTTGAGTCATGTTCCATTTAAAACTCTTTTTTCTTTTGAAATTTCCTTCGAATTTCAAATAAAATCTTGGAGGAATATCAAGGTTAGATTTTCTTAAATTGAAAAGAACGACATAAAAATAATTGATAGAATTTGCAAAGTTACTCTCATTCCAGGCGTAAAAAGAATTGTTGCGTTCGTCCCAGAAAAATTCCAGGAAAATGGTAAAAAATTAAAATAATTTTAATTTTCTTGTTCTCCCAAAGGGCATCTATGTGTTTTAAAACAGAAACATGCTTTTTCCAAATTGCGTGTTGTGTTTAGGATACAACTCGTTTATGCTCCCCGAGGTGAATATCATCCCACAATATAATCTTACAGTACCCCCTTCCCCCCAAAAAAAAAGGGATATACATGCGAGTTGAGGTTGTAGGCACGGTAGCATGCTGGTGCAGCCGTAGACATCGTAGCAGCTGCCGTATAAGTTGCTGCAGCAGCACAGGGTAATGTGGGTGGCGGTCAAGACACCAACGTTGGTGGGGCAAAGGTTGGTGAACCTCAAGATAACGATGGTAATACACCTGTAGAATGACAGTTCCAAAATAAATTAAGATGTTGTACAACTTGAGCTATCAATACATGAATAACGCTCAACATCCAATTAATGTGATATATTTTTTAAAAAAGTAAAAATTGAAATCAGAGGAGGAAGACCCATTGTTGACTTTTCTTACCAATAGACTAAGAAAATTTCAATTGATTTACAAAATGTAATAATTTATTTTCTCATGAATTCAAATAATTTGAATTATTATATGCAAATATAAACTTTGCTTTCAATCACTTTACCAATTTCATACATTAAAATTGTGTTATGGAACAAGTAGTGGATCAATGGTATTGTCAGCAATAGGGAAGATAATCGATGATTTATGTTTTACAAAACAGTATATTTTTATAAAAATAAATAAATAATTGTATGAACCGCAACAAAATATTTTTATTTATGGCATTCCAATCACGATCTACTGAGTCGATTACAATCTTCATAACTTTTGGAATGAAAATTTTTACTTCAATGTGCGAGTGGTAATAAGCATAATAGTTACATCATACGCAATATATTTGTTAGGTAAGGTGATTTAAAATAGAATAAAAATTATGTAGACAAGTAACAAACGGTCTTGATCAGGCCCATTTGACTAAGGGTGGGTGCGGGATGGGATTTTCAAAATTCGGAAAATTCGTATTCGGGATTTTTGGGATCGAGATCGAATCCCGAAAATTTCGGGACAGGATCGGGAAGCCCGAAATCTTTTTCTCTCTCTATATATTTTTTTATCATGTATAATTAAGTAATGTTATAATTATAATTACATCTAATTTATTTCAATTGTGTCTATTCAAATAACACAAATAAAGTTTTAAAATGTAATTCACAAATAGCACAAATTCATCCAGAAGTTTCATGTCCCTAAAGCGAAAATGCAATTACAGACTGACACTAGGTCCAGTAGGTACAATGCAAAGCACAAAAATTACAATTCTAGTAGGTGCAAAGCAACCAAAATTTAAATTCCAGACTCCAGTAGCTGCAAAGCAACAAAGATTGCAGTAGCTCTCCATCCAATTCAATCACAACAAGTCACAACTAAATGCAATTCATTAGAGCAACATGCAAAAAATTTCTAAAATGGAATCACAACAGTAGGTCCAACCGTCCAAAGCAATGGAAATTCTGGTAGTTCCATCCATGATCCAAGTGTTTCAAATGTCAATAAATGTTGAATCGACTCCCCCATCCGACAATTCTACAAAAAAAGAAGATAATATTAGTCAAATTTAAAATAGAAAATAATATTTTTAAACTAAAATAGAAAAAAATATTTTAAACTACCTTTTTCAATTGTTTCAACTTCATACAAATCTTCTTCAACATTTATTGGCCTAAAGTCACGTCGAATCCAAACTTGAGCACAAACTAAGGCTTGAACTATCAAGGGAGATAATGAACTCCTAAAAGCATCAAGAACACGTCCAGTGGTACTAAATGCCGACTCTGGAGCAACAATGGAGACTGGAACAACTAATACATCACGAGCTACCTAAGAGAGAATAGGAAATCGAGGACTATTTAATTTCCACCATTTCAATATATCAAAGTTCTCAGTGTCATCCTCCATTTCTTCGGCCAATTATTTCTCATACTCAGACCTTGCTTGATCACTTTTTCCTAATTTCTTTTTCTTATTATGCTCGGGAAAAAGGATCAAGTGATGTAGAAGAAGAGATTGATGAAGTAGAAGAAGTTGTTGAAAAAATCGGGCTCGAGGGACCTCTGTGCATCCGTTTATACTCATCAAACAATTCTTGCATAGCGCGCCTCACATTTTTCTTCATTAGCACACACTTTGCATTCATCTCTTCCCCATCATTACTAGGATACATAAACTCAAGGTAAAATCAAGAAATTCAAACTTATGTCGCGGGTCAAGGATAACGGCAAACTAAAGAATCATGTTCATTTTGTCAATTGAACCCCAATATTTCTCAAACTTGGATTTCATCCTTGTAGCTATTTCTTTCAACTGCAAATCATCACTATCCTCCCACTCTTTCAAAAGTATATAAATCGCACTTATTTCAATAAAAACACTGTTAGATGTGATATATAAAGAACCCGAAATTGCAAGGTAAGCTTATAAAAATGTCCCAAAAATTTACACAACTACTCCGCTCTAGCCCAATCTAACTCCTCCGGTACACCATCAAAAAATTGTTGAGAAAGATCATTGGAATATCCAAAGTCTTGATCCACATAATATTCGAAAGCCCTCTTAAGTGAACATGTCTTTTCCAACATTAAATAGGTAGAATTCCACCTAGTACATACATCAAGACAAAGCAACCTCTTGGGTTCTATTTTTGATAGAACTGTACAAGCAATAAATTTCTTGTACCTAGCGGGAGAATTACGAATATACTTCACGACACCCCTAATTCGAGAAATTGCTTCATGTTCTTTACGATTTTTCAAGCCATCTTGAACTAAAAGGTTCACAATATGTGCAATACACCTCATGTGAAGATACTTCCCTCCCAACAACTTTGTTCCCCAATTTTCAAGCCTCTTCTTCAAGTATACAATTGCAAGATCATTCGATGAAGCATTATCAATCGTAATTGTGAAAATGTTGTCAATACCCCAATCAAGCAAACACTTTTCCACTCATTTACCCACTTCTTCACCCTTATGTTCTATTATTGGACAAAAATTTTAAATCCTTTTTTGAAGAATCCAATCATCATCAATGAAATGTGCGGTAAGAACCATGTAGTTCATTCTTTGAATTGATGTCCAAGTGTCGGTGGTGATTGACATTCTTTGGGAGTGACTCTTAATATATGTCTTCAACTTCAATCTTTCACTCGCATACAAATTATAGATGTCCTTAGTTATATTTGTGTGCATGAAATGAGAAGTAAATACTAAATACCATGCATTGTAAGAATAGTGAGAAAAATGTATATATGGTGGAATAGTACACTTACGTAAAATTATAACCATATGTTCAAAATAACTACACTAGTTATAGTAACCATATTTTATTTACTAAAAAAGTGCATGCGTTATAACTATAAGGTTGTATTATATTATAACCACTTAAATATCGCACAAAAATACATGCTTAGAAATGAAAGCACCTATCTAAATAAATTAGAATTTAGGACTACATATTTTAATAACCGAATGATTAATAGCATAAATATGATATATTAGCCAAGATTTTTTCGCATCAATATGATATATTTGTCAAAATTTCACCATTTAAATTATTTTTTTTAACTGGAACTGACAAACAACCGTATATGGTTGTTAACAATCTCCCCTCCTCATGTAGAACTTGTAGCACCTCACACGTAGTGTGACGCCCCGCATCTTCAGAACAAGATACGATGTCGTTTCATGCAATCAAGGCGATTATTTATTTAACTCTATGCTTATTTAAATTTTCTATTCATACTTTAATTGTTTAATTGACTAAATTTCAATCCTGTGAAAATAAGTAAACTTAATTGAAATATGAGTTTAGTATCAATCCGTTCCTTAAACAAAATTATGTGGGCTAACTTTTAATTATTGAACTTTGGAGATCATTTTCTAATTATAAGAATTTCATTTGGACTTACTAATACTTTCTTTAGGCCGTCTTCACTTTAGATGTTTGCAATCCATTGGAGAGAGGTTATTTTTCTCAAAAATTTGGGCTATTTTATCATGTGTCCTTTTTACTTCATTGGTTGGGGATTTTGGCTAAATAACCAGTACTTTTAATGTTTTACTTTAGTAGCTAGGTAACCATTTATGTGTGGTGTAAATGTCAACATTGCCCCTTCCTTGTTTTGTGCGCCTAATGTTAATCAAAATTCACTATGAGGTTTTAGTAATTACATAAACTTCCCCTGAGGCTTGTGGAGGACCAAGAGAACGACATTAACAAGAAAAACAAGTCCTGCTGTAGAACTTATCATCAATAATTAATTCAATATA
The DNA here is from genome assembly GCA_037834125.1 of Lippia alba. Classification (NCBI taxonomy): domain Eukaryota; kingdom Viridiplantae; phylum Streptophyta; class Magnoliopsida; order Lamiales; family Verbenaceae; genus Lippia; species Lippia alba. The sequence goes on from JBBMKE010000007.1 coordinate 7,946,036, forward strand.
TATGTGATGGAGATATTACAATTCATAATAAAACAAACATTACAAAAGAAGGGGGGTGATGCAATTTTTTCTTCCTGTAATCTTGATAGTATTTTGGTTTCAGATCTTCAAATCCAATTTCAAGGAAAATTTGGCAATTCCCAAACTTCCATAGAACGGTAGGTGCTCTTGTTCGGGTGAAATTGAGAATAATGAAGGCTTCACTTCAACTTTGCAGGTGAACTGATGAGATGCATCATCAATTTCCAGATTAAAACATTGGCCCATCAAGCTCTTGCTCCACATAACGCTAATCAAGCAAGATTTTCCAAACAGTTTACAGCTATAAATCCAAGTCACAGAATTCTGAGAGGATTAACTCACATTCGCATTTGAACAAGATTTATCAGCAACATGAACGCCATTGTCGCAAAAACAAGATGGGAAATCCCTTATATTTTCATCAAATTACAAACAACAAAAACCGTAAAATATCTTCTCCTCCTCACTACCCAGCAAATTTTCCACCCTAATTTGCTATAAAAACACGATCTTTAACCACCCTTCTCAACAGAAACAACACAAACACCCAGAAATCGAAATGGGCCAAAAATCCAATCCTCGGATCTGCAATAACGAGCTGTTTGAGACGATGTGAGAATTCTTTTTGGAGTTGCAAGCACAAAATTAATCGAGAAGCTTTCTTACGCAATGATTCATACGGAATTCAATAAATCAACAATTAAGATGGAGCACAAGCAGCTTTCTTATCCAATCGAATACGGCCACCACTCGCCCAGCTCCGAAATGGTTAATCGACAAATTAGGGCTTATCCTTGAGTTATCTTCAATCCACGAAACGAAAGTGGGAAATGCAGGAAAAAATGGTGGGAATGTGGGCTTGTTTTCTCGGGAAAGGCAAGGGTACAGAGTGTAATTTTTGCAAGAAAGTGAGGGGCATAAAAGTAAAATTGGTCAATCCATTCCCCCCAGCTTAAATAGCAACAACCTTTTTTCATGGCAATATTCCCCACCAATTTCCAGGTTAGTCTCGGGGCCCCAAGAAAATGGCATATTGACAAACATGCAAAGTAAAGACTGGAAATGGGGGTTCTATATAACCAACATGTCAATTTCTAGTGAAGTAAAGACGCTCTAAAAGCAAACCTACAAACTTCATCTCAAAACTCAAAAGCACATAATCTTAAAAAAAAAAGAAAAAAAAGAAAGTAACAAGAATCACTTTTCTCAAAGTTAAGTCAAAATCCCTCAATTTGAAATAAGAGTTATTTACATATTTCACTCCTGTTTAGGTTAAATGGGCAAAAAAAACCTCTGTGTTATAAATATTATATAAAAAAAAATCTATGTTTTTAAAATTTTTGCATAAAAACCTTGTGTTACAAATATTAAAACAAAAAATCATATGTTTTCAAAATATTTGCATGGAAAACCCTGTGTTAGGGTTCGCCATGCAAATATTTTTGAAAGCACAATTTTTTGTATTAATTTTTGTAACACACAGGGTTTTCATACAAATATTTTGAAAACACACGATTTTTTGTGTTAATATTTATAACACATGATTTTTTTGTCCATTTCACCTAGCATAGGGGATGTAGTGTAAATAAATCATCTGAAATAATATTCATTGGACCACTCGAGCTTATACTGCCAATGCCATCAACTAATAGAGCCAAAGCTCGTTCCATATTAGCAACAATGTCACTCACCGTAGGCCTATCTTTCCCCTCCAAATGCACACAATGCATTGCGATAGAAGCCACCAACTCCACGGCCTCCACCTCTTTCACCTCCGGGGGAATGACCCGCGGGTCCAAAACCCAACCCACTTCTCCGGCTACGATTGCCGGGACACCATAGTCTATCACGCTCATTGGCTTGCCATCACTTTCCTCATTCTTGAATATAGCCCTCTTACCGGTCAAGATTTCTAGTAAAACCACTCCAAAACCAGAAACGTCGCTCTTTGCTGTCAGGACGGCTTGAGCCCGTAATACTCAAGATCGATGTATCCAATGGTGCCAGCAGCCTTAGCGGGCTTATAATCAAGATCATCATCATCCGGCCCGTTTAAGGAAAGCCCGAAATCGGAAACCCTTGCCGTCAATTTCTCATCGAGCAATATGTTGGAGGATTTGATATCGCGATGAATTATAGGCGGAACCGTGTAGTTGTGGAGGTATTCGATCCCCCGGGCCGTGTCTAGCGAAATCTTGATCCTCATTCTCCAAGAATTTATTACACCTACACCCCTCTCAGCGTTGTTCTTCCCATGCAAATGATCATGCAAAGCTCCATTCTTCATGTACTCGTACACCAAAAGCCTCTCATCCAATTCTTCACAATAGCCAACAAGCCTAACTATATGCTTGTGGTGGAGGAGGGATAAGAACGCTATCTCGGACTCGAATGCCGTTTCTTTCTCTTGAAACTTCCTCGTTTCGCTCCTCTTGATCGCCACCATTCGCCCATCGGGCATTTTTCCTCACGACCAAAAGGGATGCATGGAATTCCATTTAATGGTTGCAACAAGAAACTAAATGGGTTGTTGTCAACAATTTTTTGACCGAAATTGTTTGGTAAGCAGGATAAATCCTTCACGTGTTCGCGGTACTCCCTGTATTCATGCAAATAAGTGAGATGGCCAATAAACATTCAGATATTTGAATTTGTAAGTAAATTGATTGATATGGAGTAGCAAAAGGAAAAAGAAAAAGTAAGAGATAAATTAGGTGATGAATTGAGCCAAGAACTAAAACATTCATGACAAGATCATAATTTATATAATTCAAAAGGAAATTCCATTCCCTCTTCATTAAGCTAGTCAGAAAAAATAGATCAGTTATCATCATCCCCCTTTATCCTCAGAACTGAAAGATACAAGAAAAACTTGAGGATGTTTACAGCATGGAGTTTCACTTATTTTTCATGTTCACTGTGGTCAAGGTCCTCCTAACTAAAATCGGACAGTCCTAACCATGAAATCAGCACTAATGTGACCCTAAACCAAACCTCCTCAATTCCTGAGCCTGGATGTTAAATTCCAGCAACTATATGAATGGTTGATTTTTGTAAAACTACAAAATTATCCAATTAAATATGAATTTTAAGTATCCCATCATCTAACATCTCTGGATTTGTAGCAGCGGTGAAATGCTAATGACTATCTAAGTAAAGGGTCAAAATGAACGAACACATGCATATGAAGACAAAATATAAGGGAACTTATTTGTTTTATATATAGAAGGAGAACTTCAGTAAATATTGAGAGGAAAGGTTCCAAGACCAGTGTAAGGCTATTCATATATGGATGCTCACAATACTGACTGACTACCGACTAAAGGCGTTACGACACCTTGTTTACCTATCGCGTCATAGCGTGTATTAGATGGTTCACTATGGCTACTGTTCTTCTTTAGCTTTTTAAAGACAATCAATCAGCTGAGTTTAAATATTGGAAACAGTATTGTACAGGTTTTGGTAACAGCAAAATGTGCCTGATTTCAAAGTCAAATAAGACAGAGTCCATATGCAGACATAAAATGGCAGAGAACTATCTATCCTCAAATGACAATTTTCTTATTCTTCAGATTAAGTAGACTGGAGGTTTTCTACATCTTATCTCAGGCCTCAGCACTATATCAGATACAACTTTAAATGGTAACAAGATGGTAATTACTAAGTGTATCACTGGAACACTACACACTGTTTGTTTCTCTTGTGTTCTTTGAGTCTTTCAAACAGAAACACATTATAAAACATATAGAACTCCAAGAGCAAGCTAGTGACTTTTTTGTCCATATGATGTAGCAGCAGAATACATGACAATCTCACCCAACAGCAGCATTAGAATTTAGTAAACTCAAAGATACTTCATGAACAAAAACTTACGTGCTAGTGGTAGAGGGCCGATAGAGCCTACGACTGAATCGATTCTCAACGTCTATTCTGTCGACAAGAGGTCTGGCATAACCTGAAAGAACATAGATATGTCATATAACATGTAAGTATGGTATTAAATAAAGGCAGCTGAAATCAAGAAATCGAATGCAAACACAAAACCTTCAAGTCCAGCTGTAAATAGGACAAGATCAGCAAATTGACTCAGTTGGTCTAGAAATTCCTTCAGTCCAGGACGCTCACATGGTGACGTTTTGCCTTCCAATTCCTTTATGTCCACCCAAAAGTAAATAGTGCAAAAGCAGAATCAAATATTCAGATTACAGCAACTTTCTGCTGAATCAATGATCTCTGATACCAGAGTTTCATCCAAATCCAAAACCACCTGCATCCAGTAAACACGTTTAATGAAAAGTAGCATTGAAGACCGTCAAAGCTTTGACAATCTAGTGTAAATGGAACTAACAGTTTTCAACAATAAGATGTGCTCAACCCATGCAAATAAACAATTTGTTGATACATCATATATGCAAATATATCAATAGCTTGGTAAAAACCAATCAGGTGGAAATTGCACTCCTCATTTAATAAGGCTAAAACCTGATAATGATCTTTTTCTTCTTCTCTACAAAACTATGCATAAGCAGAAATATGCCACTGAAATATCTCAATGGTATTCCTATTTGAGAAGTCATTTTACACTCCCGTACATCTTATACACATGATTTGCCTAATGTAACGTTCACAGGAAGTAGTAGTAAATCTAGTACCACCACAATAACTCAAATTTCTTTTAATTCTCATCGTCTTGCTTAGCTATAGATGCAGCGGGGCTAGCAGACAACAATTTTCTAATGGCATGACAAGTGAATACATCTACAAAAGTAAGATAGTGAATACTCTCATGCTTGAGTCCCCAAGCCAGTCTAGCCAAAAAAATGCCTACCACAATCCATCGCAAACTTGTTCTTCATCCAACCATCAAAACATCAAAGTTTAGGCAGACAAAGCACTGCTAAATTGTTTTTAACCAAACACAGCGACTGGCAAAATATGGTTCATGCTGCTGCAAATGGGATTCTGAATTAAAACTACAACTTCATCTTTCTTGATAGCATTTTATTCCCACAAGAGGAGGGAGCAAGGAATCAAATATGAAAACATTTAATTAAATACCCCTTCTTCCAATCCTACTTCAGAAAAAGAAAATTAATAATCAATAAATTAGCTGAATCTCATTAACTTCCACTACCCAAAACCATAATACTCAGCTTAATTTACGTACAGATACAACATACCAAATCTGGTTGAACAAACCAAATCAGCAGCTATAGTTAGCACTTCCCAAGTCAACCACATTTAATTAAAGCAATTAACTTTATTCAGTTATCTACTCATTAACTAGTGAAATTCAAAACCTTCCCCAATTCTAAACATAGTCATGAGAAATTATACCGTTAGCTTCTCCAGAGGTGGAGCATCAATAGCCCTCTCCTCATCACCAGATACTGAGACAGCAGAACCCCAACCGCGGCGGTGGAGGCGGCGCCTCTTCCGGCTCCTCCACGAAATCCGTGAGCTCCACCACCGGCGTCCTCACTGGGGTGGGTATCGGTAGCAGGGGGAAGTCTCGCATTTTGGCTGGAATAATCCCCATCATTGAAGAGAGGATTTTCAACTTCATCATCAACAGGATAACCTCTGTTCCTCTGCCAGCAACAAGATTTTGAGATGGAAACCACATGAGCTAAACTCCGTAGACATATAAATGCCATAAGGCACAGAATCTAAATATTATTCTGCAAAGAACTTTGGACTTCCATGTTTCACGGCAGTAAATGCCTGCTCTTTTTCTTTCTTAGCATAATATATTTTCCATTTTGAATTTCAATAAAGCTTTTCAGTACATGAGTTCCGCATAAATGGGACAGATTCAAATTAATGGTTCTCAGAGTTTGAGTTCAATACCTCATGATATGAGATGGACTCCTTTTCAGTTGAATGAAGCTCATACGAGTCTGCAAATATGCACTATCAGGACTTAAACTTTCTAACGACTCCCTGGACACATATTCAATATATCGCATAAAACTACCTCTAAGAATCTTGAGCTGGGAGAGAACTTGCAGTCCCCCCTGCCAAAATACATATTCAATATTGCAGCAAGGAGAAAGTTACATTAAACCTCACTACTATGTTACAAATTTAACCAAAGAAATAAACATCAGGATTTCCAACAATAAAAGCTTAAATGGTTCAAATAAAGACCGAGCACACATTTGCTCATTACATGGTTTGACAGACTATTTACCTTGCGATCTCCAGCACCACCCAAGGAAAATGTATTTCCAAGCCACTCACCTTCCAAACCTTCCTCATCTTCTACTAGATCATCATCAAGAAGCAGAGACATAGAGAGAGACAATGAAATATGAAGTTCAAATATAGCAGAATCAAATCCTATGCAGTTTACAACTTAATCTACAAATTTGATACAGCATAACCTATATAATCTTAACCCTGACACCACCAGATTTTGACTTCCTAAATTTACATAGAAACACAAGCACAATCAAAATTTAATCATCATAATTTTACAATGTATCAACAATCCAACACGGTTCCAACTTAACCATCAAAACTTACAGCAAATATCAGCTTAGGGACACTAACAAATTAAAAACTAATCACCACAATCTAGAGACACTGAAGCAGATCCGAAACTTCTTCAATCATAAAAGCTTTACATCAAAATAAACCATTCCACTCACCAAATATACTCTGATCAGAATCTTCGTTTCGTTGTCCATTACTTCCGAACTACGAATTGGGTAACAAACTTTAATTGCAGCCGAAAGAAAACAAACAAATGCAGTGCAGAATATTAAGCTACACAACAATAGATGAAGATTGTGAGAGCACAACGTACTGCGATTCCGTTTCTCCTCCACATTTCTGAGGAAATTGGTTAACGGAATCGCAGTACGTTGTGCTCTTTGCAGAGTCAATCGACGAAGAAGAGGGAGAGGAGAGACATAGAACAGAAATAGGAAATTCTTCATTCATAAACTTCTTCTCCAAAACTCATTACAGAAGCATATATATATAAACTCTCCCAAAACGAAACCCTACCAACCCAAAACTGGAAGGAATATAAGATTGACAATTTTTATTAACTATACACGTTTTTACGTTCCAATTAAGCCCACCCTTTTTCAATCCAATTGCCGAATTTGTCCCTGAGGAATTAGCATGATCATGACAAACCTCCCCCCTTAAAAGATCCTTGTCCTCAAGGATCCTAACCGGCAATGCCACCCAAATCTTCGTTACTCCCATCTTAAAAGTAGCTCACAAGTTCAGTAATAAAGACATGGCTGAAGAAATCAAAGAAACAATCCACTTGACGACTGTAGTTGGTCCTGCAACTGGGATGTTCCGGAATCAGCAATCGCTGAGCAACCGGAGGAACACAATCCCGTTGTCTCCCCGTCAATTAGAACTTCACCCATATCAAACTGCCAATAACCCTGCTGAGTAACAGGTACAGACGTATGTTCACCCTTAAAATGATTTGGATCAACCCCACCAAAAACAAGCTCACTGCCTTTTTCTTCAGTAGCTTCACGGTTTAACCAGAATGAAAAAACTGGTTCTTTCACGAGACCTTGATTTACCATGTTATACAAGACAGGAACAACATTTTCGACAGAAATTTCCTGAAATCCGAGTCCAAGAATGCCATCAAATTTGGCAGCCAAGAAGGTGATGCCCGGTTCTTTTGTCGCTTCAATGAAATCCTGAACCTTGACAGTAAGGTCACCAAGTTTAACGTAATCTTGGCTGAAGAACCCAGAGATAGATCCAGTTCCATAAGAAATTGCCGCGGATTTACCATTCTTTTGATAAGTACTTGAATGGCTTGATTTATACTTCGAATGGAAAAAGCAAGCAACAGAAAAATAGCACTTTACTGATGGCACCCAAAGATTAGAGCTTCCGATGTCGAAAACAACAGTGAATTTCTGAGGAAGCGTTCCAATGCCAATCTCACCATAGTACTGAGCATCCAAGTAGTTCTTCAGACTCACAATATCAGCATCTGAATCTCCATTATCAGCACCTAAATTATAATAATTCCTCACAGAACCTCCCTTTTTCGAGTGAAGGCTTTCAGAAAACTTGTTAATCTGATTCAGTTTCCTCTTCTTTAACTCAATCCTCATCAGCTCATCATCACGGGCAGAAAATACAGAAGAAAACAGCACAGACAGCACCACAATCGCAGCAAAAATGAATCTTTTAACCATCCAAAACAAGGCGAAAACAAGAAGAACGTTTCTGTAGGAGTTGTGCAACATCATGTAGCTCATATCAAGTCCATATCCATTGTTCCAAAATCCAATCTCGTCCACCTCAGGATCTGTTTTCTTCCATCCAACAACATTCAAGAGGAAATGGCCTGGTGCTTCACCAATAATCCAATGCATCTCATTTATCTTAAAATAAACTGATGATGTAGATTGGACAACATTTTCAAGCAATGAGATTTTAACCATCTTATCTACTTCTTCGTACAAAAACGACTCCTGATGCAATCTCCAATAGAACCTCGAAATCATGATTTCATCCTCAGTTTGAATTCTGACGATTGAACCTTCGAAAGATTCTCCCACAGAAATACTATAAGTCAAAAGACTACCGGAATAAGTGGATTTTTCACTAAAGAAAGTGATGCTCTCCTCCAGAACTGCCACAACAACCTCATCACTATCTTTGCTATGTTCAATTGCACTTGTCCCAAGAACTTGATTATCAATCTGCGAAATTTGTAATAATTCAGAAACTTCCTTGTAACAGATATCACACTGTGTCACCAATGCTACTAAGATCTTTAAAGATTCTTGCAAACTCAGCAGTTGGCATCCTAATTATGGCGTGGTATTCTGCTTATAGAATTCCTAGATGCTCACTGTCAATATCCGTGAGCTTCATCTCAAAGTCTGCAATCTTATCTTGAGTGGGACTCTCAAACATAAAGGTCACGATATCGCTCCCATCATCAGCCGTTAAAGCAATAATATCATCATTTCCAGCGCACTTCAGCATCTTCGCCATGTTGTTGAGGTTTATCCCCCTGGAGCTGTTGCAGTCGCACCGGTAATGCTCAAACCCCTCGGATCTGAGCAGCAGCAGTAAAGCCACCAAGGCCACATGGCTCGAATCCATGGCCTGCAGAGAGAATCCTGTAGCTCAGCAATTGAAATTAGCATTGTTCAACAGATCTTTAATCGCTTCCAACACCTTCTTCAACAAGCTCCCCTGCACCAACCTCAGTTCCAACATCTTTACTCCTTTAGCAGCTCGTCCCCAATCCAGAGGTGCCCCATATCTCACAACTTCCCTCAATATTATTAAAAACTTTGCTAAGCAACACTACATGTGGACTATGTTGCACGAATCTCATCAAACCAAACAAACATCCACATGGATCAAACAATATTGCCAAAGCAATGGCCATTAGAGTACAACTCGACATTTGCAACACAAGCCATAAGGAAGAAGAAAGCTAAATTTAACCATCAAAAGCTTAAGATTCTTATCAACATCACAAAGCGGACCGGCATATGATAGCACCAAAAATAATAGAAACAAAAGCCACAACTCCATTTCTAGAGAGCCCGGATTCAGTCCATGTCATAGGCTTTCTGACATCAACTAATACCTCTCCGAAACGTTCTTTCAGATCTTCCAGCGATCCCATGTTATCAATGACAATATCTGCTTTGCTTCTTTTCAAATCCAGAGGCATTTGAGCATTGATCCTGCTCTGAGCCTCCT
>JBBMKE010000007.1:8005246-8019913 GCA_037834125.1 Lippia alba
GTCAGTACAGGGTAAGTAGTGAGAGAATAAATGCGGTGTAAATGCGCAATAAAAGCTTACCAACCACTGTAGAAATGGCGGAGTATTTATAGCCATGGCCAATTAACACAGTAGTGTGTGTACCGCAACTGTGCATTAATGGCGCTGCCAGCCATTGAACTGAGTGTCGGATGGTGGATCTGGCGGTTGAGAGGTCGAGGGTACTTCCTTTTCCCTTTGGGTAAAGTTAGGTACATAGGACATTAAATGCACCATAGTACACCTGCTACAGGGAATGGAGAGTGTGCACGTATCCCAACAGGAGTGCTTTATGATATTCGGGTGTTTGGTGATGTAAGCCATCCATCTGGAGATCGATGGACCGTATCTGGGCCCAACTTAGAGGTGCGGGCGTATGAATTCCGGATCGTTTCGTGACCTGCCCTCAGCTCGATGAGTCCAGCTCGATCGAGACTTGAGAGTCTCATCTGTATCCCAAGTATTTGAGCTCGACTACTCGACCTGGTTGGGTGCCAGGTGACTCTCTGAGCCTATCCACGTCACCCATGTGTCCGCGTAGCCTTCTAGTGGTGCGACACGTGGACGGTTCGGATTATGCCATGTCAGAGGCCCCCCAAATTACCAGTGTGAAAATTTACGGTGGTGATTTCACCGATCTGGCATTGGGAACGGGAATCGTCGCGACCGGGTAATCGAACCGACATGTTAATGATGAGGCGCACCTTTTGAGTCCAATCGACCTGGACCGCATTTAATGCGACGTGACCCTTGAGGTCAGGCATGTGCTGGCAGTAATAATGGCGTCGTTTCGTATTTTGAGACGTTACCTTTTCAACTCCTATATATAGGGGTCCGGGGTAGGTCATTTTTCACACTTTTTGCGCACAAGCCACCGACCTGCTCAGCGATAGAAAGCTAGCTCAAAGACCTTTCTTCTTCTCAGGTAAATCTTCAGATCTTTCACTTGATTTCCTCGCATCGAAAACCCTAGGGACGATAGAGAGATCGCTTTCACCCATCACCGGAACGGGAAGGTGATCAGACCGTGCCTCCGCTACCTGAAGAGAGCTTCAGCTCTATGTTTGGCACGGACTCAAGGGAGAGGCATCCAGACGACGCGATTAAGACGTTGAATCGCGGCAGGCCTGCCTCGACTTCGAAGGGGAAGGAACCCGCTCCGACCTTAAAAGGAAAAGAACCTACATCGAGCTCGAGGGGAATGGGCACCCTGAGGCTTATGGACGAGTTGGCAGGTCGCGTCGAATCCGGGGGTGTAAGTGGAAATCAGCCGAACCAGCCTGAACTACCTCAGCACGCATACCGAACCACCACGCACGTTTCCCAGCGATTGACCAAAATCACCACGGCTAAGCTCGAAGAAGTGAAAGGACTGCTGGACCTGGGCCCAGAGTACTTAGTTCGACTTCCTGACGAAGGGAAAACCGTTAATAATCCAAAGCGCCTTAAATCACTGGGCATGTATTACGCTTCGGTGAAATATGGGTTTAGGCTCCCACTTCCGCGGATCGTCGTCGACTTTCTGCTTCGGTTCAACTTATGCCCATCGCAGCTGACCCCAAACACATTCTCCTTCTTTCATTGCTTCATTATCATCCTCAAATGCTTGGCCTTTGAACCAGAGATGTGGGACTTCGGGGAATTTTTTACTTTGAATAATGCCACCAAGTCCGGGGTCGGGTACTTCCACTTCCAATCAAAGCCGAACCGAAAGGTCGTGTCTATCCCTTCATTGTCGCATGGTTTGACATGGAAATCGAAGTTCTTTTTCATCGACCTGCTAGTGTCCCCTATATATCGAACTACGTGGTTCGAGGCGACTTCCTGTGGATTCATCGACCTGGCTCCATGAGCACTTCGAGCTCCTGCCCCTCCTTTAGATCATCTCTCCCTGACGAGTACGGGGCTCCTGATCGAAGCAGGTATTATCGAATGGCAGCATCGGAGGAACTTCCGCTTAGTATGCTTCTACTTCGATCAGTCCCCTATTCGATCTGGGGGCCTTAGGATTTTTCCTCATTTTTTCCTTTTTTTTACTTGTGCAATTTCGTATGTTCGAATGACCCGTTCCGTTGTTTTTGCAGATCTCCAACCTCTGATCATGTTTCGAGCTGCTAAAATGAGGGCGAGAAATTAGAGGAACCCTACCGCCGCCGAACTCGAACCCGTCGTCACTGCAGCTCGAGCGATTATCGATGAGCTTCCAGAGGCCCAACGCACTCAGTAGGAGAGGTGCTTGAAGGAGTTAAACGATCTTGACGCGGACATCGCGAACGAGGTGGGTGAGGGGTGGGCGATGGTTAGAATATGGAGGCGGCTCATCCATGAGGTCGGGAGCTCGAAGGGGTGTCGGGTTCATTCGAGGTGCAGGGTGATTAGGTCGAGGTCGGTTTAGAGCAAACAATAAATTTAGATCACCTTACTTTATATTTTCACAAAGATTTTGATATTCAGTTTGAGAATGTTCAGGCGAGGCACGAAGTGGGCAAGAGGCTCCGAGAGGTAGTTGATAATCTGCAGGATTTCGAGGGGTCAGACGAGGAAGTTGCGCTCTTAGAGTTTTCGGAGACACCTCTTCCCCAGTGGTCTGGAGGTATCGAGCTCGAAAAAGGAGACCGGACCAAATGAGCCCTGGCCTTCTAAAAGGCTGACCCCGACCTCCTCGCTTCCCTTTTCCAAACCGGGTGCATTATCGACGAGCAGAAGAAGATCATAGCTCGATCTGCGTGCTAGAAATGATACTAAGCGGCTCGGGGTCTCTTTGGGGTAAGCCTCTCGATCCGTCCATTCGATTGGCTGCTTTCGATCCGCTTTACTTACTTTCATTTTTCAGGATATCCTTCCGGTTCTGAATGCCTCGATCCAAGAGGCCGAAGGAAGTGTACAAGACGGGCAAGGAAAAATATAAGACTAAGTATCGGTAGATGAAGAACCGCCTCATTTTGGCTAATCCGGAGGGGTTGCTGAGCTCCAGCAGGAAGTTCGAGAGGCTCGCGAAGAGAAGAGAAAGAGGGTTGAAAATTTTGAGACTTTGACGGCCTAATGGAAGAGCTCTCAGAAGGCTCTCGAACGAGCTCAAAAGGACCATGAGGGGGCCATGGCTCGCTTGCATGAGGATTTCGCCAAGCAGCTCAAGCTCGCGAAGGCCGATGCGAATTGAGAGGGGAGATCGGAGGTTATAGCGGTTGTGAAGTCCAAAGTTGAGAACGCGGCGAAAAACTTAAAGAAGTACAAGCTCGAGATCGAGCGATATGTGGTCCGGGAATTTACAGAAAGCCCCGGGTTCGAGAAAGCCAGCCTAATAGTAGGCGAGGGCAACCTGAAAGAGGGGCTTCCAAATCGCCGTCAACTAGATCAAGGCCCAGAACGCCTTCCTTCCGGACTTCAATTTCGACTCGATAGGTCTTCTACTTCCCGACCCGTATGCCATTGAACCGACCAAAGAGGAGGAGCCCTTGCAGATCGACTGGGCGACTTACAAGTACGGGCATGCCATCGAGATTGCCCAAGCAAAGAAAGAGAAGCACCAGGTCGACACTGAGCTGCCACAGCTGGTCGAGGTCAAAAGCTTCCTCCCGACTATGGGTGAGATGAGAGGGCTCTAGCTCGAGCTGCTAAGGAGTCCGGTTCGATAGCTTATGAGATCGATTGATGTACCTGATGACCCCCCCATTTTCTGACTTCCAAGACTAAGTACTATTCGACCTAGCAGCCGGGTTATGGCCACATGAATACTGCTAATTTTAATTTGTTGCTATTTTCGAACAATTGCCCATCGAGCCACATCGCATAGTGAGCTCGATGCGTTAGGCAATTAAACGCCTCGAACTGAGAGGTCGTTTTGCTCAATGAATGAATATTTCATCTTCCATACTTGTGTTTTTATTTGTATTTTACAAGTTGGGTGTGTTGGTCTCTGGTCTGGGTCGAACCTGGTTAGGAGTCAATCTTCATTCATGACCTATTATTTTGCAAGTCAGGTTTTTTAGATCATTTGTTCGCGTTAGGGTTTGTCGACCTCTTTTGGAATGTTTGATCTTTTAAATGACCGTTGCTTTTCTAGTTTGGTTTAGTGGCCAGGTCGTTTGTTCACGTCGGATCATCGATCTCGTTTGAACGTTTAACCCTTAAACCGATTTATTTATTATTTTGCAATTTCGATCTGCTTGACGAGATCTTATCAAAACTTTTATTTATTCTATCTCTGGGCCAAGGAATGACCGGTCAGTTCGAATGCAGTTAACAGAAGGATCTCGTTGGGTCTAGATCGACCTCGTTGGATCTTTATTCCTGAGTTTAAAATGTACTGGGGGGCGTTCCCCTCCCGGATTCCCGACCGTAGGTTGAGTGAGGGTGCGTAAACTAAACAGATTGAAGATGAGTCAAACAGCTTTTATTAAAAGTGAGATAAATTTTGTCTTTCAAAACTTACAAGGATAAAAGATGCTCAAATATAGAATTTCTTCAAGTTGTGAGCATTCCACGGTCTGGTAACTGTTCGCCAGCCATATCTTCTAACCTGTATGCTATGTTTTTGCCGATCTCGATTATTCTGTATGGTCCTTCCCAGGTCGGTTCGAGTTTGCCTACATGCTTTAGGATTTTGACCTTTTTCAGGACAAGGTCACCGATCTGAAATGATCTGGGCTTCACATGTTCATTGTAGGATCGGGTCATGGATGTTTTGTACTGTTGGAGCTTCTGAAAGGCGCGTTCCCTACTTTCTTCAATGACGTTGAGGTCGAAAGCTCGCCCTTCAGCGTTCTGGTTGAGCTGATACTGGAATACACGAGCTGTTTCGTGGAGGAGCTCCGAGGGGATTACGGCCTTAGAGCCGTAAATAAGGGAGAATGGGATTTGGCCTGTTGCCGTTCAAGGTGTCGTTCTGTATGCCCAGAGCACACCATCGAGCTCATCTGCCCACGCCCCTAGCTTGGCGTCGAGGCGGGTCTTGAGATTCTGTATAATGATCCGGTTCGTGACCTCGGCCTGGCCATTCGCCTGGGGGTGGCCAACGGTGGTGAACCTAAGGTCAATTCTGAGGTCTCGACAGTAGCTTTTGGTATATCGAGATCGGAATTGAGGTCCGTTGTCGCATATGAGGACCCTCGGAACTCCGAAGCGGCAGATTATATTCTTCCAGAGGAAGTTCCTTATCACTGCGTCAGTTATCTTAGGCACCGCCTTGACTTCCACCCACTTCGAGAAGTACTCGACGTAAATGATGGCGAACCGCTTTTGTCTGGGAGCTAGAGGAAATGGTTTGATGATGTCGATGCCCCATTGGTCAAAGGGCCAGCACACGTCGATTGGGACCATGGATGTCGGATGAGTATGGATGAGGTTGCCATGCCTTTGGCATTTAGGACACTTCCGCGAATGGAGCTTCGCGTCCCATACCATGGTTGGCCAGAAATATCCGCTTCTTCATCTTTTGAGCTAGAGCTCGACCTCCGGAGTGGTTTCCGCAGCATCCTTCGTGGATTTCCTCCAAGACATCTTGGGCTTGTTCAGGTCGAAGGCACCTCAACGGTGGTCCTGTAATGACTTCTTGAACAGCCGTCCTTCGTGATCTAAAATGTAGAGTAGGGAGCGGTATTTGACCCGTCTGGCTTTGGTTCGATTTTGGGACAAGGTTCCATTCTTGAGGTAGTTGACCAGGTCATCCATCCAACAATGCAGAAGTGGATCGACTGGTGCCGCGTTGACCTTTCCTTCGTCGATCACGTGCCCTTTCGACACTGTAAAAGTGATGGTCACGTCCTTTGTCCCTTGCAAGTCGTTCGCCAGTTTGGACAGTGTATCGGCTCGGCCGTTCTCCTGGTGGGGGACCTGTTCGATCTTGAACTCTTTCAGCTTTGAGGTGAGCTCTTTTACCATCTTGAGATAGGCCGCCATGGAATCTTCTCTCACTTCGAACGTGCCATTGACATGACCTACAACGACCTGGGAGTCGATCATGACGACGAGCTTATCGTTCTTGTTCTCCGTGGCGTACTTCAGTCCGGCCACGAGGGCCTCATATTCTGTCTCGTTGTTTGTTGCTTTGAAGTCAAGTTTGATGGCAAAGTCGAGTTGGAGTCCATCGGAGCTAGTGAAGGATAAGCCCACTCCCCCTCCTTGAGAGGTCGATGAGCCATCCGTGTACATGGTCCAATTCGGCGAGGTGGGAATGATTTCCATCGAACTAGTGTTCTTTTCGACTAGAAAGTCAGGCAGAACCTGGGCTTGCTAGGCAGCTCGAGGTTGAAAGGTGATGTCATGCTGGCTCAACTCAACGGCCCACTTCATTATCCGACCTGACACGTCGGGCTTGGATAAGACCTGCCTGAGGGGCTGGTCTATTAAGACGACAATTGGGTGAGCTTGGAAGTAGGGGCGAAGCTTTTGAGCTGCGTGCGTGAGGGCGAACACAAACTTCTCAACCTTGAGGTAGTTTCGTTCCGCTCCGTGTAAGATTTTACTGAGGTAATATACTGGGAAATGCTTTCGATCTCGAATAGCAACTAGGACCGAGTTGAAGGTCTCATTGGAGAAAGACAGGTAGAGGTACAAGGTTTCCCCCTTGTTTGGCTTGGCCAGCAACGGAGGGGAGGAAAGGTACTCCTTCAACTGTTCGAAAGATCGGTCACATTCCTCATTCTATTCAAACTTCTTCAGGTTTCTCAACACCTTGAAAAATGGCAGGTTTTTTTCAGATGACCTCGAGATGAACCGGTTTAGAGAGATTATTCGACCTACAAGCAATTTCACTTGGCTCATGCATTGAGGTCGAGGTATGACCTGAATAGCTTTAATTTTTGCCGGGTTCGCTTCGATACCCCTTTTGCTTACCATATAGCCCAGGAACTTCCACATTCGACCCCAAACGTGCATTTATCGGGGTTGAGTTTCATTCCGTATTGTCTCAAAATCTCGAACGATCTGCGTAGATGGTCGAGGTGGTGATATGCCCACCGGCTCTTGACATCATGTCGTCGACGTAGACCTCCATCGTTTTACCGATCTCGTCTTTGAACATCAAGTTCACTAGTCTCTGGTACGTGGCACCCGCATTTTTCAACCCGAAAGGCATAACCTTGAAATAGTAGATCCCCTTCACGACAATGAACGCGGTGTGGCGCTGGTGTTCTGGTGCCATCGAAATCTGGTAATACCCCTGGAAAGCGTCCATCATGCTGAGCATTTCGCATCCCGCGGTCGAGTCCACGAGCTGATCGATCCGGGACAGGGGTATGGGTCCTTCAGACAGACTTTGTTGAGGTCAGTGAAGTCGTTGCACATTCTCCACTTTCTTTCTGTCTTCTGAACGAGCACCACATTGCATAGCCAGTCAACGTATTGAGCTGATGTGATGTACCCGGCGTCTAGCAGCTTATTGACCTCGTTTTTAATGATGTCGTTTCAAGCTCGGCTCTGAGTTCTCAATTTTTGCTTGATTGGTTTTAACGCGGGGTTGAGGCCAGGTCGGTGGCAGATCACTTCGGGGTCGACGCCAACGAGGTCCTTCGCCACCCATGCAAAAACGTCGGTGTTTTCCCGAAAGAATTCTATCATCATGATCTCGTATTGAGGGTGCACGTTTATCCCAATCTGCGTAGTCTTGCTACTATTCCCTGCGGCCAGGACGATCTGTTTCGACGACTCAAAGGGCTCGAGCCACTCCGTAGCCTTGCATTTTCGAGCTGTGAGAGGCTTTTTGGCTTCTTGATTTGGCTTGGGGAACTCGACCTTGCCATCGACGTAGGTCTGCAGATCGAGGTCGTCTGCAGCCTGTTGTCTGTTGGTTCTTTGAGGACTATGGCATAGCAGGCCCAGGTGTCCTTGATATCGCATGGTACCTCGCCCACCCCATTGGGTGTCGGCATCTTCAACATTTGGTGGTATGTTGAGATTACAGTTTTGAACTTATTGAGGTCAGATCTACCAAAGATCAGATTGTATGCTAGGGGTATGTTCACGACGATGTACTCGACCTCTTGGGTTACCCGCTTGGGGGCTGTTCCCATTGAGGTGATCAACCGTATACGCCCCAAAGGGACGACCTGAGATCCGCCGAACCCGAACAATGGGGTTCGGATCAGATCGAGCCTCATGTTATGTAATTTCATTTTTTTGATAGTCGAGTAAAGGATAATATTCGAGCTGCTTCCATTATCAACCAGGCATTTGGTTACATCATAATTAGCAACGCATAGGGTTACCACCATCGGACAACTAGGCGCGTCACCATCCCTATGGGGGCCCTGACAGTTATCACTCTCACTAAAGCTAACCTCCTGCCTTTCACACTCGCTATTCTGTTCGATCTGGAAAACCTCCTCATATGGCCCGTTGAACTCGCGAGTCGCGTGCTTGAGGTTCTTCTTGCGCGCGGATTTCGAGTCTCCGCCTTCATGCCCTCCGGCAATCATGAAGATCATCCCCTTGGAGGGTTGGTTGTCCTCGTGCCGCTCCAGGGGCAGCTTGCCTGATCTGTGTGGTGGTGATCTGGACCTCGAGCGTTCTCGATCGATCTGGTGACCTGCCTTTTCCGCGTAGATGTCAATCTTTCTAACGAAGTCCTTCAGATGCCCTCCCTGGATGAGCCTCTCGATCTTATCCCGAAGGGCGTTGCACTAGGCGGTGGTGTGCCCATTTTGTTGGTGATAGGCACAGTACTTTCCGAACTTTTGCGCATTTGGGCCTTCGCGGATAGGCTTCAGTTTCCGCAGCAGTTTCTAGTCCATGACCACGTAGATGTGGTCGATCGGCGCGTTCAAGAGGATATAATTTCTTTGGTCAACTTTTCCCTTATCTTTCTTCTGCTCGTTGCCCTTCCTTGAAGGGTTCGAACTCAACCCAATTACCTGCCCCTCAGCTCGAGGTGGGGGTCCGTGCGTCAGGGTGATTTCTTCCACCAGCATGAATCCGTGGGCGATGTCTTGGATCTCAGTCAGGTTCCGAGGTCCGGCCCTGACGATCTCGTCGACCCAGTAGCGATTAAGGAGAGCTCGATGAATGACGGGGAGCAGCATGTCCATCGTCGGGTCCTCGACCCGAACCACCTCCCTCGAAAAGCGGGTCATGAAGTCCCGAAAGGACTCGTCCTGCTTCTGTTATATGCTGTTGAGGTAGGAAGATAACAGCTTCTCTCCGGACATCAAAGAGAAGTGAGCTAAGAAACGATCCACAAACTTGTTATAGGTCGGGATGTATCGAGGCAACAAACAGATAAACCAATCTTGCGCCGGGCCCACAAAGGTGGTGACAAAGAGCTTGACCCAGATCTGCTGCGGGTGTGAATGCAGCAGTATGCGGTTCTCAAAGGTCGTCACGTGTTTCTTGGGATCGGTGGTCCCGTTGTACATGGGTAAGCCGAAGGGAATCTGCTCTCCGTCACAGGTCATGCGGAGAATATCCTCGCAGAAGGGAGAGGCTTCTTCCCTATCGCTGCGGTAACGAAGAGGGCGTCGGTTCAGTCTCTCTCTGAGATCGACCTGCCTCTAGGAGATGATCGAATCTCAATCTCACAGGCGGTCTTGGGCACGCCTTCTGGGCGGGTCTGCACGCCCATCGAGCTCGTCTCCAGCTCGAGCGGTAGCCAAGCGGGCCACCTCATCACGTGCGGACCTGGCGGGGATCCGTGCCCGCAGGTCATCGAACTTCTCGGGGTCGAGGTCGATGGGTTGTTTGCCATTCCTGCGGCTGGTGTGTTTTGATTCCCTGTGGCCCTCTTTGGGGTCCACTTTGTTCCCACCGAAGTGAGGGGACGCAAGGCCTTGGCCTTGGTCGTTACCGACCTGGGGAGCGAGTCCCCAGATGACCTGCCTCGGACGTCCATCCGTCGGCTGAAAGTAATACGGGATTAGGTTCCCGCAGGGCTAGATCGAGGGCCCAACTGTGTTGCCAATGACGGGCCTAGGCAGCGTTGACACAGGGCTTGCCCTTGGTAGTTCGGGGCATCTAAGTTCGCGGCTATCTTCTTGGGCGCGCTCGAGCTCAACCTTCCATTGATCAAGGAAGGCATCCAAGTCCGCCTGCGTGACGGAGACGCGTGTGGGGGCCTCAATAGGCTGGGGCACCGCAATGCTAGAGCTCGCACCGACGTGTCCTGCCGGTAGGAGAAAAGATAGGTTTCCAAGGGGCGCGTTGGGGTTATGCACGATCTTGGTGACATCCTCCAAATCGTCGTTGCGAGACGTGTTGTGTGTGTTCACCATTTCGAGTTAAGAAAAGGATGAGGAGTGGCTTTTGTCTAGGTCGATGTAAGAAAGAAAAGGTTTTCCCACAGACGGCGCCAAACTGATCTGGCTCAAATCTGGTCGAACTGAGCTGGACGAGCTGGGTGTCAGATCTGGGTCAATCAATCAAGAATTTATAAAGTGGGTTCTTATCGACCTAAAAGCACTTAACAAACGTGAGCTCGAAGCTAATTTGGGGGACTTGGGGTTTTACCCAAGGTTGGCACTCTGACGCTCAAGTCAGTACAGGGTAAGTAGTGAGAGAATAAATGCGGTGTAAATGCGCAACAAAAACTTACCAACCACTGTAGAAATGGGGGAGTATTTATAGCCATGGCCAATTAACACAGTAGTGCGTGTACCGCAACTGTGCATTAATGGCGCTGCCAACCATCGAACTGAGTGTCGGATGGTGGATCTGGCGGTTGAGAGGTCGAGGGTACTTCCTTTTCCCTTTGGGTAAAGTCAGGTACATAAGGCATTAAATGCGCCATAGTACACCTGCTACAGGGAATGAAGAGTGTGCACGCGTCCCGACAGTAGTGTTTTATGATATTCGAGTGTTTGGTGATGTAAGCCATCGATCTGGATATCGATGGACCGTATCTGGTCCCAACTTAGAGGTGCGGGCATACGGATTCCGGATCGCTTCGTGACTTGCCCTCAGCTCGATGAGTCCAGCTCGATCGAGACTTGAGAGGCTCCTCTGCGTCCCAAGTATTTGAGCTCGACGACTCGACCTGGTTGGGTGCCAGGTGGCTCTCTGAGCCTGTCCACGTCACCTATGTATCCACGTGGCCTTCTAGTGGTGCGACACGTGGACGGTTCGGATTATGCCATGTCAAAAGGTATTGAATCTTTAACAATCATAATTCTCTAAACTTTAGGAATATACTAATCATAACAATAGATTTGGAGGAAAAAAAAAGCAAATGTTGAATTCTTTAAATTTGCTATGTGGATAAATATATGGAAGTGCATTCTCCAACTGAATGCTAATGAATTATTCTTCAACTCTTATATAGTTATATAAACCATATATATATATATGATGGGAGGATAGGATATATAGCAGGTGTAAATTTTTAACTCACCAATCGACCAAATCTTAGTTGGTATTAAAATTTTAAACTATTAAAAAAATTAAAATAAAAGATCGGATGATTCACAGACAGATCGGTTCGATTTGGGCGGATTTTGCCGGTGATGCGGGTTTTATGTACACCCCTACTTCACCTCTTACACACATTGCTCTTGGAGTATCAATTCAAATGTAGTATATGTAATATGTATATATGTGTGTATTTTGCTCAGAGACGCAGAATTGATATTGCAAAGTATTGAGTTTTCCTTTGTTGTTCAGCTCGTGAGTGATTTAAATTCGGCCATTCCGAGAATGATTAGACATACTCGTTGTTGTCCTCTTCCATGAGAAAAAGAGCCCGAGTTGAAGGACCCAAGGTTTGATTTATTTTGACGCGAATTTACTTTCAGGAAATTGCTTGTACCGCAGTAACGATATCTTTCTAATTTAATTGTTGTTTATGTTTTCCGCAAAATTTCTGTTCTTTTGATGTAGTTGGAGTGAGAAGTGAGTGATTGTGATCTGCATACTTGATTTACTGTTGTCAACGTCTGTCAGCTTATGTGCCATGTAAGGTGGGCAGATATAAATGTGGAATATCCATATGATGGTTATGATGCCTGACATTTTTCCTCTGTTTTCTCTGTTATTGGGTAACTCGAAAAGGATGAATTTGATCCCAAGGATTATATCAGTTCGTTGCCGGATGATATTCTTGTTTCGATATTATCCCGTTTGGTACTTAAGGAAGCTGCAGTTACCAGCAAGTTGTCAAGGAGATGGCGGTATTTATGGACTCTAATAGCAGGATTAGATTTTGATGCTAATGATGCGCTCGATAGAATTGCAGCCGACTCAAAAACACGAAGTTTGGAAAGGCCAAAGTACATTAATTGGGTTAACCGTGTCGTGAGGCAGCATAAAGTGCCCACATTGGATGCTTTTCTTATTTGCTTTGACTTAGACAAGAGTTCTAAATCTGCCATTGATAATTGGGTTAAATTTGCAATTTCCAAAAGAGTTCAGAGGCTTGAGTTGGACTTATTGGAGAATGGGGAAACGCTTCGCCAACCAATGCGTAACTATAGTTTTCCTTATAAACATTTGAGTCAGAAAAATTGTATATTGGCGGGACTGAAGTGTCTCAAAGCTCTATCATTTAAATGTGTGAATGTGAGTGAAAAGGCTTTGGACTGTTTCCTATCGAGTTGTCCGGTATTGCAGTTTTTATCCATACATGGTTCGGGGGATTTGGTGAATGTGAAAGTTAGTGGGCCTACACTAATGTTGAAGTACTTAGAGATAGTTTTTTGTCTTGGAATAGACACTATTGAGATCTCTGATGTAAATCTTGTGTCTTTTAGTTATTTGGGTCCTGGGATTAATTTAATCATTAATAATGTTCCCATGCTTGATGAGATCTCGATTGGCGAAGGTTATTCTGGATTGGAAAATAATGTCTTTGGACAGCTCTCTTGTTGCCTATTTCAGTTAGAGATTCTTACTTTGGATATATATCGTCCTGAGGTAAGTATATAAGTCTATTTGCTGACTCTTGTCATTGTTACTCTGGTTATGTAACATGGATTTAGTACTTGAGTTTCGTTATTTTTCAGGAAAACATAAAGATTTTCGCATTTCCTGAGTTGCCAAACCTGAAGCAGCTAATTTTGAAAGTTGGAGCATGGGATGATGATAGCCTCCTTGAGTTCACTTCCCTAATAAAAGCCTGTCCTAATCTGAACAGATTTGTTTTGCAGGTATATTGAATTTATGTGGAAACTTAGTGTGTGATATATTTGTCCGACATTTATTTTTTCTATTCAAATATGTTGCAAATAAAATGAAGAATAAATGTTGATATTGGCTGCAACAATGGTTATGTACTATCTTTTGTTGTAAAGATTCTAATGATATGTTTGATTTGAGGATCAGTCACATTCGGAATTGATAGGAATTATTTTCATCAAGAAGATCGCTTCTTAATTTTCCATGAGATACTGGTATATCTGGTTGATCTGTTAACTATCTGTCATGACTGAGCTTGGGGAAGAATTAGCTCTATTTTGGAAGTATATTTACAAGGCTCTTCTTGAGCTATTCAGATTTGGAACTTGTCTTTTTTCGTACCAATGATAAATAGCTTTTTCATCAAAAGCATCCTCAGGAAGTGTCAGTTGCTCGTAATTGGTTTGTTGTGCATGCGCTTCCAATTTTTTCTTGATATCTTTGTGTGTGTCTCTGTTGTGTGAGAGATAGATCGGTAGACGTGGGATGGAGAGGGAGGGGACATGTTTTTAAGATGGTATAGAATTTGAATCTCGAGGAGAAGCAGATTACAGTATTTTTTGCCGTTGCCTTGTACATTACCTATGAATTCTAACTAAATGCCTGCTAACAATATTTCATTTTGTCCACCCCATTATTGCAGTTAATATGGATGTCGCCCTCAAAGAGAAGACGGAAAATGAAGCAAGCTGCCAAATGTGCCCACCGATGCCTGAAACTGGTGGAGATTGTAGGATATTACGGGCGTACAAGTGATGCAGAGCTTGCCATGTACTTTATTGAAAATGCCTTTTCCCTCCAAAAAATTGTGATAGATCCAAGGAACCAAATTCTGGAAAGATCACCGGTGTCCCTTGATCAAATCAAGAAAGAGGAATCTGCTAGAAGGCGTGCTAAACAGCAGCTTGAAGCCAGCACACCTCCTGGAGTAGAGTTAGTAATCCTTTAATATCTCATGTGTAAAATGGTTTTGTATGGATGGAAGAGTGAGAAGATGAAGAAAATGTTTCCATGAATTGTAAAAGTCGAGAGAAAGGGAGAGAATATTTCCCCGTTGAATCCCCAGTTAGAAGAAGGTTAGATATTACTATATCGTACACATTTGTATTCTCAGACGCTTGAGGTTTCGATGTTTCTTCTTGCTGTATCATTAGTTGTTGAAACCTCAGAAAGATTTTCCTGATTCGGCTGAGGTTAGAGGAACCACTTGCTAGATTAAGAAGCTGCTTAGTTTGACAAGAACAGAACATCTCATATTTTTCAATGTCATCAGTCTTTGGTTATAGTTGGTTCATATGGCATCGATGTTAAGCCCTTTTCTTTTTAATCAATAAATATTATTTTTGTAACAATTGTATGCTTCCATCCCATTCTAATATGAATGTGCAAACTTTCTTTTTAGGCTTCCCAAGTGGCTTCATTATATTTTTAAGTTTCGTCACAGGTCAAAATCAGGGATGAAGGCAGGGGGCTGGTGGGGGTGTTGTCCCCCTCACAAATTTTTTATTTTTTTTTAACACACACGTCCAAATGGAATTCAAATTATTTGAATTT
>JBBMKE010000007.1:8020087-8030136 GCA_037834125.1 Lippia alba
CAAGTGGCTTCATTATATTTTTAAGTTTCGTCACAGGTCAAAATCAGGGATGAAGGCAGGGGGCTGGTGGGGGTGTCGTCCCCCTCACAAATTTTTTATTTTTTTTTAACACACACGTCCAAATGGAATTCAAATTATTTGAATTTATTATAAGTTAATCGTTCCTACTAGTATTTCTTTACGTAAATTGAATTAGAAAAATGGATTTGCTCTCCTCAAATGATAGTTATCGTCCCAATCTTGCCGTCTAAAATCCTGGTTTCGTCACTTATCAAAGCACTTAACTGAAGTTGCCCTTTATTAATTGAATATATAACGTGTTCGCTATGAACTGATCACTTACGTTAGCAACCTGACAAGGCAATACAAAAACAGGTTACACTCAGACAACCTAAGCAGCAAAACGCAAAAGAATTTCTGCTGGCTTACGTTTGTAAAGCTAAAAACTGTCTACAATGTCGGTAGTAGTGAAAGGGAATGGATATGGCAAGCAGACCAATAGTCCTAACAGTAAAACGATGACACCAATGGCTTTATAGGTCTCATCAGGATCTGAAATTTCCTCGGAGAGTGGTGCAACAGGTCCTCTCTGTAAGAAGAATATCAAAGCAACCCAATAAAATGCCACGTCGTTGAACAATGAGGACAACCCAAGAAGCGCGATGGAGGCAGCAGTGAGCCGAGATGAGGCCTGACAGAACAAGAAATATGTTCAGAAAATCGACCATTTTATCCCCCCTATGGTAGTATGGTTTCCTTTCAGAAACAGGGATCAAAAACCTGATCTTTATGCACTTTTCAGGTAAAACATGCAACTTAAAGTGGAACATAATTAGGAATCACCTCATTTGGATTCCTAGAGTACTTTTTCATTATTTTGTGATAACTCAGAATCATTTTCAGCCCGTTTCATGAGTCATTTCAAGTAATCTACCATTTTTACCCGCAAAACCTCATTCTTCATCGTAAAACTCATTGAATGATACAAGTTTTCGAAAGAGTAAGGGCATTCTGGTTACTTGGAGGGGCATGCGTTCGGGTTATACCTTTCTTCCGAATATGGCAAAAGAAATCCGGCCCCCATCAAGCTCTCCTGCAGGAATGCTGTTAATGGCATTAATAAGGAGTCCAGCCCATGCCCATATTACCAGTGGATTTATCGACAATGGTGTGCCTTCTTTCAGAACATCTCCAAGAAGTAGCTTAGCTGTGTGAGATAAAGAAAACAAAAATCACTCAGGTATAAGAAGATGGTATTATTCTGTTCTTCATCAGAGCAATGGTAAGTTATACTACCTAATCCTCCAACTAGAAATGATTCATGAAATACTGAAGGATCCACAACGAGCCCTAGTTGATCAGCCGGAGGCAAAATAAATCCTAAAAGCAGAAGTACAAATCCCAAACCAAACCCTGCTAAAGGACCAGCTGCTGCAACTTTCAAGAGAGCTTCGCGATTTGGCACAATATTCAGAATCCTTGTTATAGAACCAAAGGAGCCTATCTGCCATTTGAAGTTCATCAGAACTTTTCTTTTTTTTTTTTGGCTAACTGCCAAAAGCATATATTGACTGTGGGGAATTATGCAGAAAAGCACTGAAAAACTCACCTGCCAACTAGGAACAAAGTATGGCACGCCCAACTTAATTCCAGCTTCCTTTGCCACTAAAATATGGCTAATTTCATGAACACCTAAAATAAGTGCAGTTACAAGAGCTCCTGGGAGGCCATTTTGCAACAACTCAACATTGTCGAAAACAGATCTGCAGAAGAGACAGTAAATTACAATATTTGGTTCAGACACAGAAGGTAGGGTGAAGACCAAAACGGGAAAACCATAAAGTATAACACAAATAATTTAATCTGGTATTCAGTACAGTTTGCTATACTGAAGCCAAATTCCGAAGCTAAACACCGATTATTTGAAAAATAACTCGTACGGCCTATAAGTAATAGAATTGTTTATTCATCCACATTGAGAAAGAGAACAAGCCAGTTTGAAAAATTCAATAGGGAGGCGGTGATTGTGGTCCTCAGAGAGATGACTGAGGCAATGCACATGGTTGATTCTACTAGACAAAGACATAAAAAGAAAATGAAACTGTCAGAACACTAAAAACTCACAGTAGATTTGATTGTAATGCAGGGACATTGCGAAGAAGTAAGGTAAATACAGTGACCAATCCAAAAGCTCCCGCAGCAAACCATTCTGGAACGGCTGCATTAATCGAACAAGTAAATAGAAGTCATTTTTAATATTTTATATCATCTTGATTATAACTTTATATATCCAACAGAGGAACAACAACCTACCAGTGGTATCTGGTTGCAAGGTCTTCCTTGGCACCACAACTGCTATAGGTTTATCATCCTCTGGATTAATCAGAAGAAATAACTTATATAGATCTCCAAACTTGTCCTGTACATTATATGTCAAGTCATATAAGAAATTCTATGACTGAATTCAAGAGATTGTTCAACAAAAATAGTAAACGGAGAGCACCAACTTCCAATCTCCTTGATATTTTCTCATAACTTTTTGAAGCTTGCCCTCGTAGGTTTCCCTTGAACAATAACCCTCCCTATAACAAAAAACATCATAACAACATTCTTACAACATCAATATATAATCTTACTGTGTATCTATGGATGATCTACTTTATGTCATTATCCAATTAACTCACTTCATATGGTTCCTGGCTAGTTACGAAGAACGTGTCAAAACCAAATACTTGATCTTTCAGAATGTCAATTGTTTCCTTTGGAATCCTGATTGTTTCGTCAAATTCCTGCTGCTGTATAGTCCAAAGAGAAAGGACGAGAAATATTAGAAAGAGAGATATAATTAAAAGGGACTAGAAAATTGATTGTAGAATATCATTACCTTCATGCCAGGTAGGGGAGATCCACTTGCAAACTGAACATCATTAACATCCTGTGACATCATCAAAATGAAGTGGGTGAGGTTCAAATAAAATGCCTATAGGGAAGAATCCAGAAAGAGCAGCAAGGACGAGGGAGTTCACTTCAGTTGGTGTAAACATGTAAATTCAATTCATAAATTCGACAAAGATGATTTTATTTATAAAATGATTACCCAGACATAACATATTCTTGTCACATCCCTCTCACCATCATAACCCCAATTAATCACTACTACATTTGTATTTCGGTGACTGATCAAAAGAAGAAAGAAAAATTATATTAGAGGACCTTGCTCTGACATTTAACCATCAAGACCAAATCATTCACCAATATACAACATAAAGAAGAACTCAATATTATTAAAGCTTACTCGAGATAATCAAAACAGTAGATATAAGCTACTTTCTTGCAATTAGAACAGAAGCGTATACATCGTAAGTACCTCAATTTTGGCTTGGGCATCACCCGTTTCATCACTATTGCTATTTACCTCGCTCTTAGTCTCAAGCATGCCAACTTCGTCAGATAGACTATTACCCTAGGAAAAATCACGGGCATACTTTAGCAATCCCAATTAAGTAACGTGGACATGGTAAAATGACAATGTACCATACAACAATGCTATTCTAACAAATGAGAATGATCACTAACCACATTCTCATAAGTCTGCTCTGGGTTAGTCCTGAAACTTGAATCACTTGCCTCAACTGCCTCATTATCCCCATTTAAGTTTCTTCCCTTCAAATTCGATACCCATAATTCAACCAAATAGAAAGCAGCAAAGAAAACAAGATTCATCCAACAGAATGAAATAAGGATTCGACAGCACGGTACAACTAACAACCTCAATATCGTACCTCCTCATTATTACTATCATGCTCCCCCTCCGTCTCACTCACTCTGCAGACAACCTTTAAATTTCCCCTGAACTCAACTCTAGTCCCAAAAAACAGAAAATCAGAGCTACAAACACAATACCAAAACTCAGTTGCATAACATTTACTCTTTTCCTTTTCAGTTCCTTGCACAAAAATGTCAAACTCAGACACAATGCCCAACCTGAAAAACATACAAACATAAGCATCAATGAACAGTCACCTCAACAACTGGCGAGAGCTCAACCTCCACGCCCCAATGGCTGGAGAACCGATACGTATGCGGCTACACGGATCGCACCGAGACAAAGGAATCACAAAGTTCCCGCCAAAACCCGTTGCTAAATTCATCGCTGCAAAACTCAAATTCTGCGTAGTTAAGTTAAATTGAACTCCACAATTATCGAAAAAATGTAGAATTTAGGGTTCGCGGATTGGGGGGGAAATTTCCATAGGATTTAGCTTCAATTCGAAAAGAATATTTTGGAATTTGGAGATGGAAGTGTGTGGGAGTTCGAAATATCTTATCTACTGGAGTAGAATTAGCAGAATATTATAGTATTGTTTTTTAAATTTTTATTTATTTATTTTGGTTCGTTATTCCGTTGGATAATATACGCGCCTAAAATCTAATTTGCTTTTGAATGGCGAGTAAGCTTTACCCATGTGTCACTCTTTTTGCAAGTTAATCCTCATCATATTCAACATTGGGCCCAGATAGAATCAAAAAAAACATTGGGCCCAGGCCCATTTTCTAAACTAAGTAATGTAATTATGTAAAATGTAAATATGTAATCATTTTCTTTATTAAAATCGATTTTGAATATCGATGCTCGAGGAAAATACATATTATGACCCAATGATATAATATATAATCTAACTCATTTAGGATGGAGTTAAAAGTCCATCTGCAACTATCGGATAGTAGGAGGATTCAATGTACCAAGCAACGGGACTGTTGGGCCATTGGAAGAATCCAGCAAGTCAGTAGTAGTAGTCCTAACAGCTCCCCTTGCTTTTGGGGTTGTTTCAATTACTGAAAACGTGGGTCAACTATTAGATAACTGTTGAAATTCGAAATAGCTTGATCTTTCCTAAGGCTTGGCTTACTTTGATAGTAATAAGGTTTATTTTTTGAAAAATTTATGGTTAAATAAACTACCAACATGTTTACTTTTGTAGTTTGAATTTTAATTTGGTGTGACTAAAATGCCTATGTCTTTACTTTAAAAGTTAACAAACCTGATATATAGTGACAAAAGACAGAAATGCCCTTGCATAGATAAATGTGCCCAACGATATTATATCCCAAATTCACAATTGGGAATTCCTAACCCTAATTACAACCAAGGGAAATTGAGGACGCACATCACTTCAATTGGAGGTTGCGATTAGGGAGTTCGAATCCGCGATTGAACAAGGTATTGATGAATTCCGCATTTTCGTTCAATTAGCCATTTGTTTGCTGTGATATGGAATTTCGATGAGTGCTCTGTTTCATATGATTTGCGGTTGTGCTGTAAAAGGATTTGGTGAATCGGCTCTATTTCGTGTATTCACCTGCGGGTAATACCACTAATGAACATGTGTAGGTAATTCATGTATATTTACATAGTTGCAGATGCAGGCTTACATTGTACCATGCGAGTGCGGGCATGGAGCTAAGGTACTACTACGTGCGGGTGAGGGTGTCCAAAACCCGGGCGTCTTTATTACAAGTGTCCGTTGAAGATATGGTCTTGTTCTTTCATCTGGGTAGACGAGCTTTTGACGCCCAAACACGCTAGTTTGCACTACCTAATTGTGCCTTGTAACGACCCACAAGTAGCGACACTAGTAAATGGTTCTTTGACGAGATCTCGTTCGTATCAGGAACGTCCTCGGACCTTTATGTCGGAGGCAGCATCATCGAGTGCTCATGTGATAAGCGATGCCACACGTCGCTCCGCGGTTAACAACCAGCCCGATATTCTGAGTATTTTTTGCTGTTGCTATGCAGTGTGTTGCACAATTATGTGCTTAGTCTTAGCCCTCGTGGTCATGATGATGTTGTTAAAATGAAACAACACAACACCCCTCATGAACACTTTGGTTGCTGTGGGTTAGTAAAAAAAAATTTCGCGGTCACAGACCTCTTTAAATTTATGAAATAGACGTTATTAATGTGAAAAATATTTACTTATGTGAAACATATGATTTCCATTAACCGATAAGCGTTTAATATACATATTGCTGAACATCATGTGACCATTTTTCAATAAAACAAGGTTTCTCATGTTATAGCTCAATGGAAGATAAAATGCATATTATAACAGGGTAGCAAATCGTACATGTTCATAATGAAGCCAAAGTCCTTGAATAAAAGTGTGACCAACTTGATATACAAGTCTCTATGGTCACATTAGGGAAAGAAATACAATATGTTAAAACATACTAATCATATTCATTAGCAATCGAGTGAAAAAGAGAGACAACGCTTAGCACGAGCAGGGTCGTGGCTGGATTCGGGTACGACGCGGCTGCGGTTGAGCTCGGGGGATATAACCAACACATCCATTATCGGAGCGAGCTGTTTGTCGTGTCTCTTCGTACTGCTCATCACATCAGCCGGGACATATTCCTGTACCAAACCCACAGCCTTCTCTTTCTTTTTACGAGTGCGATCAAACATCTTCTTCTCTCCATCCACTGCAATTTTACAGAAAATTCACATAAACACTCAACAGAAAACTACTTCTTGGCCACCCCTCTTGTGTTTAACAAATCTAAACAAGTTCGTAGCTCATGGTAATTAGTTTTTTTATATTGAGGCTTACTAATATCAGCAATAATCTCATCGATTGTTGGCAAACGTTTCCCATCCAGACCTATGTTGTGGAATGCACGTGGTGGTTTCTTTGGAATTGTGGATTTGAGCCCTGGTGCGCGTGCAGCGTCATTACCAAAAACGGTATCGAGTCCAGGCTTGAGTAGGTTTCACAAATTCAACATATTCACCATCATATCCGTTATTCTCTAGCTCTAAGTTCTCCATATCCAACTCAGCTTTAATAGGATCTACGTCCATCTCCGTACGAATATAGTTGTGTAATAAAGCACATGCCATCAGTGGCGGAGCCAAAAAAAATTTTAGGGTGGTCAATCAAAGCATAATACTAAAGAAAAATTTCATAATTTTTTTAATGTGGCCTCAATTATTAATAATTTACTATATTGACCCTCATTAGTATTGATTTTAACTTTGATGAAGGGGGTCAATTATGAAAAATCTCATAAAATTACATATACTTATATCCATTATCTATATAATTAAAAAAAAAAAAAATTTGAGGGGGGGGTCAAATGTACCCCCTCAATTAATAGTGGATCCGCCACTGCATGCCATTATTTTTTATTTCTGTTTGAGGATATTGTAAAAAGAAGGGTTGCGTAGGACAACCCATCTTTTTTTAAAAATACCCCCATGCCCGCTTTATAATTGTCCGAGCAGATGAATGGCGCTTGTTAAACAATTTCCAACCATTGTTAGGAACGCGGCCATTCTTGGATATGATAGCGTACACCGCTGAACGGAGAAAGAAAATAGGGACCGTTCATATAACCGGCGTCACAAAGATAATAGTTCCCTGCATTAACCAGGGGTGGCAGCATAAATTATTACAAATTTGGGTTATCTCAAAAGAGTCAGTAAAACAGAAACTACATGATAGAGATATAAAAATTTTAATACATTCAAAATGTACCTTCCGGAACACAAAGTCCATTTGGTGGACGTACGGCATCTCTCAAAACACGACCATCCACTGCCGAGCCCTCCCAACCCGTCAACAAATAGGTGAAATTACAACTATGGTTACAGACAACTAGCACGTTTACATGACACTTCCCTTTCCTTGATCGATATGACCCTTTTTGGTCCTCCGGGACGGTAATCTCAATCAATGGCCATCGAGTGCACCTAAGCAGCCCTGTTTTAGTAAAGATTGTTGTAAGAATCTGATCACAAACATGGGATTTTATACATTCGGTTATTGTACATAAATTCATGAAATTCAGTTTTGATCAAGATATGTGTATAGATTATAATGTTACCAAAAGGAGAGCAAACAATTATATGCGTACCTCGAACCACTTCCATGTGTGGTCTGTGTTATTTGCCTCAACCGGCGTTTCCGTTGCTATGAACATTCCATGTAATTTCAACACAACATTGAGAACAATATAAAAATATTTGGAGACAGTTCTTCCCGAACGCTATTACTCAAACTTAGCCAAGCATTGCTTCTTATGATGCAACAAAACTCCTAGAAAAATACATACCTGTTCAACTACGGTGACTTCTCTGCTATCGGTTAACCCTCTCGATTCTCGTAAAATAATGCATAGACGACCAAGGGCATCCCTACCCATTCGGAGCAGCTCCACACAATATCTCTCAGTCGACCATGTCAGTCAGTCAAGATATTTAACACGTGCAGGAAGGCGATCTTTCAAACTATAACTGGATGACGGTTCATCCTCAATCCTACGCCTCTTATTACTAACTAAGGACAGTAACAACATGGTATCCATTAACATACCAAGCATCACAAACCGTATCAATTCTATATGAGAAGTGTCCTCTTAGAATCCATTTGGTTAACGAATCAAGAGAGAAGTTAGAGGTCTCTAGTCTGCTATGGGATAACCATGTCAAATTAATCCCGAAGCGGTTTACAGCTGAATGACAAAGAATTACATGCGTACCACCATATTGACAGATGAAATCTTCAATAATAGCCAGCCCCAACCCAAAACAAGCAAACATACATGAAGAAAAACATTATTTTTTTGTTACAGTATTTAATTTAAATTCAACAAATAACAAATAAAAATCGAGCCAATAAATCGTAGGCTGGCACAAACGACATGGGCAAATCATATTTTCATAACTTGAAAGATAAATAGGTGTTGAGCGTACCTCTGAAGGGCCAGAACAAGAATTTATGATTCCAATTTGAGAGATCCTTCGCACAAAATGCATGTAAGGCCTACGCAAGATAACCAATTAATTATCGAGCAACACACATAAATCGGTGAGGATTGATCGACATTCTTACCAGAACAGGGGCATAAAAAATGGGCGAATACTAGTGTTCTTCCACAGCTAGCTTAGTCTGAAAAAAAAAATGGGCGAAACTAGGGTATAATCGCGGGAATAATCAAAATTTTAGGGCTGCAATCATCCCACACTCCGAGCCAAAATTTTGAAGGACAAAGTGGGAATTAGTTAAAAAGTGAAAGGGTGAAATGGTCATTTTCACCTAACCATTGGCAATGGGTTAAATAGTCACTCATTTTTTGAGTGGCTATTTAATGCAACCTTGATTTGGTATAACTTGGGGCTCCGGGAAAAGGCAAGTTAAGCTAACTTTCAAAGTAAAGCTTTGTCACACCCACTTTAAATAGTCAAACTCCTAATTAATATCAAAGTAAGCCCAGCCTAAATGAGAGCATCCACTGTTTGATATATTTCAATTGTTCACCTCACCAGTTACCATCTCTTTTGGTTCGCGGTTTTCTGCTGCCTTATGCTATAAATGAACTCCTATTAGCTCCATTCTCACACTTTTGACATATCTTAATCTTACGAATACTTTTGTGGTACTCTCCAACTTTTTTTCATTTTTAATATTGCTTTCTTCATTACTTTTTTTTTTCATTTTTACTGAATTATTGATTTAATTCAGTGAAGGATTAACCTTTAATCTCTATTTTGCAGGTCTCCCTCCTCTTATCCTACGGGGTTTACTAGCAAACAAGACGAATTCAAAGTTTCAAATGCGATTATTCACCTAACAATTATAGGTGCTAAAAACGACAAATGCCAAATATGGAATTCTATTCAAAATTTGATGTCAAGTATAGTAACATTAATAATTATAGTGGAATTGATAATTAATTCAAATAAAATACGAAGAGAATTAAGAAAATTTAGCAGTCTACTGGGTTCGAATTTCCAAAATTAAAAAAATATATATATTAAATTTTAGGGAAATTTACATCCAGGTACCTTGCATTTAGCCATAATTACAAATCATGACCTATTCTTTCAATTTTTATATATTAGTCCCTAAGGTTTGATTCCGTTAGAAGTCCCCGGTAGCCGTTAGGGTTCCGTCAAATTTTTGAACTGTTCTTCCAAAAATACCCTTGAATTTTTTGTTAACATCTTACAAAACGACCCCTCAATGTTCTACCACCTTACAA